>JADRCD010133040.1:0-35469 GCA_019843815.1 Montemys delectorum | reverse complement strand
TTTTTTTTAAAAAAATGCTCTATGCAATTGAACCCAGCTGCCATGGGGAATACTGCCTCCTCTGCCATATCCTGAAATATGTTGAGCTTCAGAGAAAGTTGAACCAATGGAATCTGAGATATTACAACAGAGAAATACAACAGGACCCAGGAAAAGGCAAAGACACAAGTGCTTCCCACAAAACGTATTCAAAACTAGAAGAAAATCACCAGGCGATGAGATAAAGACTGTTTGTGTTTTAATCACGTTATCTGGACTTGACCAATTGTGAAACTCAGATCCTATCCCAAACTTAATGAGCCCTGGAACGTGGATGGTTTGAGGGTATCATATCCTGCACTGGTTTCTCTTCTCTGCACTTTAAATTCTTCTGTATGACAGCAAAGTGCCCCCTGCTCTCTGTGGCTGTAAACTCAGTTCAGCATATAGTCAAAGTCTATTGGTTTACAAATGACTTACTTCCCCCTAGTATGTATTTATTCCTTGTAAAAATAGCTTTACATTTGGCCCCTTCAGAAAAGGGGACTTCTACCACAAACATCATGGCGCACTCCTATCTTTTCCTGCCTTTCTGTTCCACTGCTGATCTCTTACTGAACTGCAAAATGCCTACACCATGGCAACATCCTCCTTGCTGCCTTTTCCTAGGGCTGGTATAAAGCTCACTCCTTGTGTTTATTATTTTCAGATCTAATAGGAAATAACAGTAACTTTGCAAAAAAAAATTCCCTCTCTTGTAATGTATAGAACTAGCTAGGTTTGGATTTTGTTTTATTTCTTTTTGTTTTTGTTTTACCCATTTCTAACATTGAAACTCTTTGGGGGTCATGCTATATGAGTGACATACACACGATCTGCACAGAAATGTCATGGTTTTCTTAAAACTCACCTTTGGCAATAAGCTGCTGAAATGTTGGCTTATAACATGGAAGGACTTTCCACTCAGGGCAAAATGGTAGCTTCCTTCTCTGCCATTTTCTGGGACTTCTTTTCTGATGTTGATGTAGGTGTCCTGAAAAGCAAGGTGCAACTGTTCTATGTTCGTCCAATTGTTAGAGTGGTCAGGACCACAAGCATATCTGACAGCAAGGACTGAAGATGGACTAGGGTCTTTCTTCAAAAGTCACATTCCAGCCCTGATCCCTTAGAGAACTCCTGCTTCTTTGCTGGACTGATCTTCACACACCACAGCCACTGGCACATAAGAATAGCTCATATTCATGTCCTATTCTCTTCTCAATGCGATCTCTGTAAGAACCAGAGATGTACACACTTCACACATTTCAAGTGTCAGATACAAGAGCATTACAAGGTAACAACTCTCTCCTGGAAGTGAGAGCTTGTCTGGGGCTCTTCTTTCTAACAGAATTAATATTGTTCCATGAGGACACAACTAACAAGACTGGAGATAAATGAACAATTTTTTCCTACCTTGAAGACATAGTCTGATTACCTAGTGCACACAGGTGGTTGTCCAAGTGACTAAGTCCCCTTTGAATCCAGTGGGGTGGCTGACAGGCAAGGGGAAATGTGGGAAGTTAAAATCACAGCTCTGCTTACTGTGTTCTTTCTAATAAGAAGCCAAAGGCTCCCTAAGAATAAAAGAATGATTACTGTCAGAAGCCAAGGAAGTCTGAAGCTTAGAAATAGGAAGAGTGGAAAACTGGCATAATTGGGTTCCTATTTGTTAAACACCTGGAGAAGTTCATTGACTTGGAATTGCCTCAAAACTTGAGCTAGTCACAACTGTGGCCATCACTGCATGGAGAGTCAGAAAGTACAGCAGAGTCTTGTGTTAGGAATACCTGACTCCCAAATGGACCAGGCTTCTTCTCTTCCACTAATTTCCAAGAGATAGAAGCTGATGAAGAACCGGTGGCTTCATTCGCCTCAACAAGAATGACTTTCTGGCCTTCAGAAACCATCCCAGACTTCCTAGCAACTGTTATTGCAGTCTGAAGATTGTCACCTAGAATAAAGAAAGAACATCCTAAGGCGAGGATGAAGAGAACACACCCATCCACACAGCAGTTGAGAAACTCGCTAAGGGTTCTGGTCTTGTGTTAGGTGTAATGGTAATTACTAAGGTTGTTACAGCCTGACCAGGAATTTCATAATCTCTCTTCCGATTCTGACTCTTTTTCATCTTGTTACTTCATAACTTACTGGGATATTTTTGTCAGCAAGCAGGAAGGAAATTTTTAAATGTATTTTTGCCATTGATTACAATCTTTATAAATGTGTAGGAAGCCTTTCTTTTTTTTGTTTGGCTTAATATCATACCCAGTGGCTCTTCTCCTAGTAGAAATAGAGTGAGTCCACTACCATCTATCTCCCCAAGTGATTACAACTGAAAACCAAACAATAGCCACAAAGCAATCACCCGAGGACTTCAGAAAGTCAACAAAAGCAGGCAGACTGTGGAAGGGATCAGAACTGGAGAAGCGAGCTAACAAGGGATGGATTTCTCAATGTTTACCTCTCTCCTCTGAAATATGTGGCTTGAGTGTGTATCCTAGAATGTACCCTAAACTGTCCAGGCAGCTACAACCAAGAGAAACACAGTGTTTCTCCCTACAGCAAGTAAAAAAGGAGGTGGGAAGGCTCTTTGAGAGTGTAGACTATCAGGAAAACCATAGGAAGACAAAAGCTGCAGAAGAGAGCTAATTGAGTGTTTGAACAGTGTAAGTCCCAGGCTCTATACATGTGGAGCAGACCAATAGAAAAACACGAGTTTAGGAACTAAACTATGACATATCATTCCCCTGCCATTTACCATAGTAATGCCTAAACACTTGAGAGAAGCAGACGAAAATAGCTAATACTGAAACCTCACCTTATAATCCAGAAAGCAGAACTGACAACTAGTTATTGACTACAACAAGAAAAGACTGAATCTGGGTGGTAATAGTGCACACCTTTAGTCCCACTCCAGAGGCAGAAGCAGGAAGATCTCTGAGTTCCAGGACAGACAGGGGTTGGGGGAACTGGACATTCTACCCTAGGTATTAGCAGGATCAACATTTGGTATGCTCAGTAACAACAAACCTGGTCAACTGTTGATGTTTAAAAAACAAAAAACAATCGGCCTGGTAAGATAGTTCAGCGGGTAAGAGCACTGACTGCTCTTTCGAAGGTCCTGAGTTCAAATCCCAGAAACCACATGGTGGCTCACAACCACCCGTAATGAGATCTGACGCCCTCTTCTGGTGTGTGTGAAGACAGCTACAGTGTATTTTATTTTTATTATTTTATATTAATAAGTAAATCTTTAGGCTGGAGCAAACAGGGACTGAGTGAATGCAGTCTACAGGAGCGAGTGGGGCCGACCAGAGCAAGCAGAGGTCCTAAAAGTCAATTTCCAAGAACCAGATGAAGGTTCACAACTATCTGTACAGCTAGTGTGTGTACTCATATTCATACAATAAATAAATAAATCTTTTTTAAAAAAAACTTAAGAATACATTATATAAAAAAATTAACAGCAACACTGCCAATCATCAATTGATTCACATGTTGAAATGATCAGATAGTGGTCTTTTTAAAAAAGATTTACTTATTTATTTATTTACTCTAATGAGTACACTGCAGCTGTCTTCCGACACACCAGAAGAGGGCACCAGATCCCATTACAGATGGTTGTGAGCCACCATGTGGTTGCTGGGAATTGAACTCATGACCTCTGGAAGAGCAGTCAGTGCTCTTAACCGCTGAGCCATCTCTCCAGCCCCAGATAGTGGTTTTAAGAAGCTATTACTACTTGAGCTCTAGGCATAGAACCCTCATAAATGTGGAAAGACAGAATGGACCCCACAGATGTGTCCTCTGACCTCTACACATGTGCCGTAGCACACACATAATACACACAATATAACAGTAAATGAAAATTTAAAAAGAAGTTATTATAAGCCTCCTTTACATGGTCATAGTTAGTATTTTTAAAAACAAACAGAAAGATTCAGTCAATTAATATATATGGTTGTAATGGATAACTTAAAAATGAAAAATATAACACTTGGAATTTTTTATTCACTAAATTTTTAAAAATAAACTAAATGCACACAGGAGATCAAGAGTCATTACACACATTGGAGAACAAAGAGCACTGTTCTAAATGAACAGAGGCTTGGGTCATTAAAAGGACTTCCATTCTTGTCAGTAGAAACTAAGGAGAGGATAAAGAGATTGAAATGTGTGTGTGTGTGTGTGTGTGTGTGTGTGTGTGAGAGAGAGAGAGAGAGAGAGAGAGAGAGAGAGAGAGAGAGAGGTGTATGTGTCTCTGTGTGTGTGGAAAAAACTCCCCAAAGCCTGTAAGAAATTTTAATTTGTGAATTCCAAGCATCCCAGAGAAGCCCAAATAGGTTAAACTCAATGAGAACCACCCCCAGACATATGATAATCACAGCAGAAAGTCCAAGATAAAAGAAAACGGGTATTAGAGAAAACTAGCCTATTGCACACAGTATATAATGCTCAAAATGACCGCAGACTTGTCATAAAAATCAGGAAGACAAAAAGAAGACCTGCGGAGTAGGATGAGTAGCCCAGATGTGGCAGGTAAACTGCAAAACCTGTAGCAATCTAGAGGTCACAAGAGCTGCCTAAGAAAAGATGAAAGAGAGCATAGGACTGGCCAGGCAGCAACTGCTGGAGACAGGTGAAGTTGGAGTTGTCAAGACTAAAAACAGGAGGGAGACTCAAACGCTGCAGAGATCCCCGGAGTTGGGGTGTCTGTCTGCACCAGGGAGAGGTCTGGAGTGACGGTGTCTGTCTGTACAAGAGCAAGGCCCAGAGTGTGTGTGTGGGGGGGGGGGTGCCTAGCCCCATATCCATACGAGAACACACTCAAAGCACTTCTCAACACAACCAGTGATCTAAAGGAGATAATGATCATTGTTCATTACTGAGAACTATAGCACGATTTGGAGAAGTTAAATGACCTCCTCAAACCTTAAAGAAGAGGGCAAGATTATAAAAGTACAGCAATTGTTTAAAAAAAAATATAGGTAAGAGAGTGAGAGAATGAATCCAGGAGGCTGTCGCAGACCTGTAATAACCTGTCATGTGAAAAATAGAAATCCAGGGTAAAAATATAATGAAGAGAGAACAAAGGCAATAATTAAATGAACAATGGAGAATATTTTCTTCACAGGAAGAAAAGCATATTAAAAGCGTTCTGTTCCAGACTGAACTAGAGGAAAAGGAGAAGAAAAAATATATGAGTATACCCAGTTAATATTTCTAAGTTCCAAAGTTAAAGAAGAAGTATTATGTGGAGGTGAAGGGTGTGCGTCCTATAAGGGGCTGGCACCATGTTTTATAATACCAGACTCAGAAGACAAAAACACCATTCACTCACAGACTGCTGGCAAAAAAAAAAAAAACCCTATCTGCCCCTATGAAGGGTGAACAGCTCTTATCCATACAACATCCCCCAAAAAGGCTGCAGATAGACTGTGAACTTGTGTGCACTGGATACTCTGACATCAACTTGGCACAAGCTGAAGCCCTGTGAGACAAGGAACCTCAATTAAGAAAATGCCTCAAAAAAAAAAATGCCTCCATGAGATCAATGAGGCTGTAGGCCAGCCTGTAGGGTGTTTTATTATTAGTGACTGATGGGAAGGGCTCGGCCCAATGTAGATAGTGCCATCCATGAGCAGAAAGCAGGCTTAGCAAGTCATTGAGAGCAAGCCGGTAAACGGTACTTCTTCATGGCTGCTGCATCAGCTCCTGCCTCCAGGTTCCTGTCCTGTTTGATTTCCTGTCCTGACTTCCTTCAGTGATGAACCTTGGTATGGAAGTGTGAACCAAATGAACACTTTCCTCTCCAACTTGACTAACAGCATGAAACCCTAACTAAGACAACATGCAATGTAAGTGCTAACGATGTTCGAAATAGTGAGGGCTACTAAACTATCCCAGGAAGACCTAGAAGTCCAACTAGAGAGAAGAAAAGAGGAAAGCAAAGTATGCACTGTGCTGTTGACTGTGGGATCGAGAACCATGGAGTAGATAAGTATGGAGGAAAACAGAAGGACTCCAGATTCCCCAGCTCTCACCTTCCACTCAGGAGGTGCACAAGGGGGTGAGAGCTTTGGAAAGGATGTGTGTCAATCACACAAGCAGTGGAGCTTAAAGCACAGTAGGAGAAAGCAAGACACTTGAAATATAAATTATGAAATATGTTTTTCACCTGTAGTATCTTTCTCATTGAATATCCCAAGTTATGTTTATTAAATAATGTCATGTATTTCCCTGGAGTGGATCTTCCCCTCTAACCCCTTGTTTATGAGATCTGAGGCTTCGCATTAGAGTCAAGATGACAACGTGTTCTTTTTGTCCAGAACTAGAGATTCCATTTACTGATGGGCTGTCAGATACTTCTCTTTCTAATACTTGACAATAAAAATCATCATCTTTACATGACTCATATCTTCTTGTTATTCAGCTCTTATTTCAAATGCCAACAATCAGAGAGATTTCTCCTAAGTGTCTTGTAGAGAGTAGATGGTCAGACACACTTGACCAGACTGCTCTATTTGGGATTGGGGGGAGGGGCTTGTTTTGTTATGTGTTTTTTTTTTATTTTTTGTTTCGATTTTTTATAATTGTATTTTATTTTATGTATACAAGGAGTTCCCTGTGTGTATGCCACATGCATGCCAAGTGCCTGTTGAGGTCAAGAGAATCAGATCCCCAAAAGCTGGGGTTACTCATGGCTGTGAGCTTCTGGGTGCTGGAAACTCAACCCTAGACCTTTGGAAGAGCAACAAGTGTCTTAAGTGCTGAGCCATCTTTCCAGCCCTTGGGTATTTGTTGTTGTTTGGTTGGTTGGTTGGTTTTGATTTCTTTTTTTCTTTTTTCTTAGACAAGGTCTCATTCTGCATTTCAATCTGCCCCCAAACTCACTATGTCCTCATGGCTAACCTTAAACAGGTGGAAATTCTCTTTCTGCAGACTCTCAAGTGATGGCATGGATCACCATGCTAGCCCTCAGACTGTTCCAATTTGTGGATCTCAAAACATGTGTTACACTATTTGACTACTTGGTTGTCTCTTGCCTCGTGGGATGGGCTCTTGATGAGTAGCTTGCCCTTTTGTTGCTAACAGTCTAGAGCGAAGCCTTGACATGGGTACAATATTTGTTAAGTGATCCCACCCTGTGCATCTCCAAGGTGCTCCTGTTTCCATGATATATTGTGCGGCTCTACCTGTGATCATTACAGTCCGTATCCTGGCAGAAATGAGTTCTTCTAACACAGACTTTGTCTCTTCCTTCAATCGATTCTCCAAGATCAGCAATCCCAGAAATATCAGGTCTGATTCCACCTTCTCCCTGATTAAACAGAAAAGCATGGGAGGCTTTTTTTTTTTTTTACAGTAATGATAGCAAAATGACAGAGTTCCCCATAGCATTGCCCTCCCCGGCCCTCCCTCCCCCCGCCCCGCCCACTCCAACACTGCTCCCCAGCCACAAACAATCCTGCCAGGGAACAGGTAGAGTCAGGGCTGCAGTAGTTAGCCCAACTGAACCAAGAGGAAGTACTTGTAAGACTTTGCTTTGACCTTTACAGAGAATTAGTTCATGACTGCTGGGGCCTCTATGCAGGCTTAGATGACCTTCACCCCCTCATCTATCCACCACAGAGGGGAGACAAAGTAAGAAACAAGAAAATAAAACAAAATACCAGTCTCTCCAAAAACTAAGGTTATACAGGTATCATTTTAACCCCATAAGGTATGATATAGATAAATAAATGAATCCTTTCCTAAGACCAGTCTGTACCCTCATTTTTTTCTCATTTGGAAGCTCTGTTCTTCTGTATAGAATGCTCCTGCACTTCATGGAGGGCACCATGAGAGCATCTGCAAGAATATCCTACAGGAGCAAGTGTGGGGGGACGCACTGGGGATTAGAGACTTGAGCATTCCTACAGTTCTACTACTTAGATGCAGATACAGAAACAAGATCCCAGCACTGCCTAATTCATGCTGAAATGCAGATTTAAACAGCCCCAACTCAAGCCCTCATGCAAGGGGCACAGCATTGATGGAGATGCTCCTAGAAAGTTAGGAATCCCTCCACTAGGTGGCAGGAAGCGGAGAGCTTCAGCTCCTCTTCTCAGACCAGATCTGGGAAAATAGCTTTCTCCCTAACTCAGTACAGTATTTTAAGTTCCCTTATGATCAGTTGCCAAGCTATGCATCAACTTCTCGCCTTGGCTCCACATGAACCACTCACCGAGGATATGCTCTGCATTAAATCACGTCCAGACTTCCGCTCCAGACTGTTGGAGATTTTCTTATTTCATGGCAAACATTACTTTTCAGGATCTGCCACAGAAATCCTGCCTATGTCCTGAGTCCTACTTCATGCTGCCTGCCTCTAAGGCTTCTCCAAAGGGAAATGACTGCTCTCTTCACATCATACCACTGCCCTGGCTAGCTGGTTCTTCCTTATTGATCCATGCCTTTCAGTATTGGCTTATTAATCAGCCTCTATTCCCTGACAGGAAGCCCAGGTGATCCAAGATTCTACTCACTAATGCCCACACGGTGCCCACGTGCCAGAAGCCTTCAGAAAGCACCACCCACTCAGCACACTTTGATGCCTGCTTTCTACCATGTTTGGCCATACCATGAAGAAAAAGTCATTTGCTCATTCTGGTTTCTCACTAGAACTAGACAGTGTTTTAGACTGATCAGTATCTGTTGAGCACCTTCTAGGTAAGGAAAGGAAAGAGAAACTTTGTAGAGGCTGCAGGAGCTCCAACTCCAAGATTTCACATTTAAAGAGGAGGAAAAGATTAGACATGACCACCTTCTTCATATGCAACGCTGGGAATTGTACAATGGCAGACACAAACCCTGGAGGTCTGTGGAGTCAAAGGAGGGGCAGGCATTTTTGGTTAAAGTTATTAGAGTCTTTCTGAAGGAGATACTTGAACCTCCCTTCAAGGATAACTTAACTGATTCCTGGTTAGAGTTTTACAGTCTTTCTCTGGCCTCATGCTTCAGCCACATGACTCAGATATTTTCAGAGATTATATGACATGAGACACTAATAAATTACATTAGGCCAAGAAAATAGCCAAAAGTTCAAACACTCCGGGACATCGTAGAACACCCATTTCCAGCTCCTCTGGCTTGTGGCAACATAGAGCTCAGTGACTGATATCATCGGGACACCACAGTTCCAATCTCAGCACACTGCTGCCTTCTGTGTGACCTGGAGGAAACTGATCTCCCTGCGTGGTGTTCTACTATGTCTTTGGCTCTCAAAGTTTCTCCCAAATCCCTTCATTCTTCCTTTCAAGCATATTAAATCTGAGCCAAAGAGTGAAAAGGAATAGTCCCATGAAGGGCCTCAGAGCCTGCAGTGTGGAGCAATAGGCTATTTTCCTGTTTCTTGAACTCACATTGTATCTCCTGCAGCATCTACACTAATAAAGACTAGTGAGTATCATGCAGATGGTTATTAGTCCTGAGACAACCTCTTTATTCGTTAAAATTTCTATGACCTTTAAAGAAATATGTATAAAGCAGGGCAAAAACTTCAATAAGGCTTATATATCAATGCTAGAAGTACTGTCAGAAAATATACTCAGACAGAGACATAGAGACATGTGTAAACACACACAAAACACAGACAGAGAGAGAGAGAGAAAGAGAGACAGAGAGAGACAGAGAGAGAGAGAGAGAGAGAGAGAGAGAGAGAGAGAGAGAGAGAGAGGAGAAGGAAGAGAAGGAGAAGGAGGAGAAGGAGAAGGAAGAGGAAGAAGAAAGAGAGAATGGAGAATGTTCTGTCTTGGTCAGTATCAGTATCAGCACATGCACCTGGCCTTAAATAGCTCTAGTTCAGATTGTGACATCTATTCTCAAGGTCTACTTCCAAACTGACTTCAGCGACCTGAGCTAAGCTGATCAGATCTCAATATTCAGAGATGAAATAGCCAAAGGATAGAGCAATTAGTTTAGCTATGAGTTCCCATGGTGGTGATGTGATTTGAAGTGGGAGAGCTAAATACAGAACCGAAGACAAGCTTCTATTTGTCGATCTGTGTTCAGACCTTACTAGATTTTGCAAGATTAGGATTTAGATGTCAATGTCTTTAACAAAGGCAAGCACTCTCCTGCAGACCACAGCTCTCACCATTCCCAAGTCTCCAACTTCCTCCACAGGGAAGGGCTTGTTACATCTACTATTCCAAAACTGGGAATTTACAGTGTGTAAATGTGCACACATCATACTGGGTAACAAGCAGAAGCAGGACTGTATGCCCAATTCTGCGTAGCCCTTCCCTGACCCAAAGTATCTCTACTTCAGATTGTGACATCTGTTCTCATGGTCCACTTCCAATTCTTACCTCAAAGACCTAGAACTGAGTTCACCAGATCACAATATTCAGACCTGAAATAGCCAAACTTCAGGAGGTCTCACTAAGTTGGCTAATCAGGGGATCAGTCCAATACTCCTCCTGCAAACATGACACTCGGTGACTATCCACACACCACTCTCCCTCTGGGCCTCATCTGTCCCAAACCCAATCTCAGAGGGTTGGTCACATCAGTCCTTCTCAGCATAGACAGAAGTGACTCTACATGATATTTTAGGGGGAAAAAATCTTTGCAAGTATGCAGGATTGTCTGCCATGACAAATGCACAAAGAATCATGGCTCACCCCTCACATTCTTTGAATATTTGATTGAATATTCATGGACTTTGTAAGTCACCAACTCATGTGCTGTTTATATTACCTCATTATTCTGCTGTTAATGTATGTACTAGCGCTCTATAGTTAGTATTGTTTCATTAAACAATAATAAAAAATGCTACTAGTATAGTTCCCCTAGCAATACTTTTTATATAAACACAAAGTATTTTTTGCAGCTCCTTAATTTTGCAGGGATATTGCAAGTAAGCAAAATGAGAGGAGGTTGTACTGTTTCCATTTTTAAATTTCCCAGGAGTTGTTAATGATGTCACTAAGCTGCCTTCCTTGTAGTAAGACTGTGAGGCATTGAGGCTGGCTGCATTACGCAGCATGTATTACATAGCAGGAAGCCACTGTAGCCTCATGGTATCTACTCTCAGGTTGAGCAACTGTTCAGTGAGTGTGGGGGGGGGGTGTATATGGGGTGCATGTATATGTGTATGTACATGTGTGAGAGAGTATGTATGTATAAGAGTGTGTGTGTGTATGTGTGTGTGAGAGTATGTGTATATGAGTATGTATGTGAGGGTGTGTATGTGAGAGTAAGTGTGTGTATCTGTGTGTAGGAGGTGTGTGCATGTTTATGTGTGTGTGGTTATGTTTTTGTATGGGGTGTGTGTATGTGTGTGTGGGTGGATGTATGGTGTGTGTGTTCCCTGGTAAAGAGGAATACGTAGTCATGGTGTGTGTGTGTATGGTGTGTGTGTGTGTGTGTGTGTGTGTGTGTGTGTGTATGTGTGCATAAAGAGGACTGTCCTAGAGCTCTCCACCTAGGCTAGGCTAGCCGGCCAGTCAATCCAGGGATCTATCCTCTGTGCCTCTCAATCAGTGTGATCAAAGCACAGGCCACCAAGCCTCACATTTCTAGTGATTTCTGAGATTGGACTCTGGTCCTTGTATTTGCAAGGCAAGTTCTTTCCCAGCTGAGCCATCTCCCAAGCCCCCAACCTGTTCCCTTTGTTTTACTGGCATCCACTAAAAATTTATTAACCTACTATTTTTATACTAAACTGTTTCCTTCTTCCTCTTAACTCCTATGTAGAGGGATTTTTGCAGATAATATGCGCAGATAATAGCACATATAAATTCTAAGATGCTAAGGGAAGAAGTAAAAATATAGTTCACAACTAAAGACTGAATTTGAAAATGAGTGTATGGGACTCTAAAAAAATGAAATGAGGCTTGATTAACCCTACAAAAGCATAAATAGTAATGACTGACAAAAACAAAACAAAACAAAAATCTAGAGATGTCATCTAAGGCAAAATTAGCAGGATGCTCCCAAATGGCAGAAAAGCAACCACAACCACACCAATCAAAGTGGAACTGCCATTGCTGCAGCACACAACTACGAACCCTCATTTTAGTTTACACACAACAAAACTTTGTACAGCATGACCCCTTGGAAGGTTTTCCCGTTTCTCTGTAAACATTACCTAGATTTCATAGCCATAATTGATGTTTGTTGTTTCATTAGCTGTGTAGTTTCTTAATAAAAAAATAGCTGTGTATTTTTTATTAAGAAGGCTTTGTTTCTAAACAAATGTGTTTTATTATTTCTAACCAATTTATACATCAGGACCCCAGTTTCAAGCTCTAAAACACTGGTTATTTCCACATAACTGGTTTCACTAAACCCTAAGGTCACCTTATGCTTTACCTGATGTACAGCTGCTTCTCATATATTCTGACAGTGTTCACATCAGCTTTGTGATTTGGGCCAGGCAGCACGACTCCTTCCTCACCATATTCAGAGATGCCCATACACAAAACCTGACATGATGTGTTTCTGGGCCCACCCAAGACCTTTGACTCCTATCCCAGTCAGATACATCTGTCTTCTCCAAACCATCTACAGGAAGACCTCTCCTTTTACCTCATCAAGGTAGTTGTGGGGCAGTCCATTTCCAGCTTCTTGTAGGCCAGAGCTATGACTCGAAAACCCTGTGTCGTGTAAATCTGAAGCTCACTAATGAAACTAGTCGGTACTGTTTAAAAAACAAAAAACAAAAACACAGTATTACTATACAATGTTTACTTAGCCAGCATGGGTAGAGAGACTCTTCCCAATACACCTCTGACTCAAGAAAACACTTTTACAAAGTTACACAAAGCCAGGGTGGTGGCTGTTCACATCTTTAACCCTAGCACTTGGGAGGCAAAGGTAAGCAGATCTCTCTGAGTTCGAGGCCAGCCTGGTCTACGGATCGAGCTCAAAGACAGCCAGGGCCACACAAAGAAGTTCCGTCTTGAAAACAAAAAATTGGGGGTTAATACCTTAGGATCCAGTAAAGCTGAAATGAGACAGAAACACTTGAAAAATTAAGAATAAGGAATGTGTAGAATTCTTGATTCTCCAAATACTTACTAGGGGTATAATATGATCAAGTTCTGCTCTACAGACATCTGTTCTCTTCAGTGAAAACCAGTACACTGACATGAAAGCTAAAACCAAGACTGGCCATGCAGAGTACTTAGGGGGCTCCTGGACTTAACTGGGGGGAGGTAGGCAGGGTAGGGGAAGGAAAGTGCTTTCTGGCTGAGGAGCCAGATGTGTTCAGACGTGGGGAGGGGGATCTAAGACAGCTCAGGGGAGCCCAAGACGTGAGGGACAAAGCAGTATGGAATATTTAATGGGGGGGGCTCAAATCATGAAGAACTTATCTGTGATCTCAAAGGAATTTGAACTCTGGTGGAGGCTATCGATAGCAATCAAATGAAAAAAGGGAGGAAATAGCAGTACAGTCATAAGGAAGGAATTGGGGATCGGGACTGGAGGATTGGAGTGTAAGGTGGTGATTATCCAAGATGGAAAACCGGGAAATACAGAAAGGGAAGTTTTTAAACTTGATTTTGGTATTGAGCTTGGAATAGTGATGGTAAGTGATGTCAGCTAGCAACTGGATCTTGAGTTGTGGGGACAACTTTGGCTGGAAACAAAAAGTGTCTATGGCACATTTGTATCCCACACCCACATGCTAACCAACCTGTGTCAGGTTGGCAAAAGCTGGCCACTCTTTCCGGTGCACCTTTCATGAACGCCAGTCGGCCTCCTCCCAGCTCCTGGACAATGACCGTCATCCTCTGCAGTGCTGATGAGAACGGGAACTGATGGACAATTGCGAGTCCTTCCACTGGGACCTGGTTGATGGACCAGAAATGGAGAGGCACGTACTGAAAGAGCGATAGTGGGAATTAACTGCCTCCCCCCATCAGTCTCTGTTTTACCAGATACAGGATAAATATAATACATTTTTACATCATCAGTTCAACATACATCCATGCACTTTCCAACTCCGTGGTCAGAGCACAGTTTCCCCTGGCTTGGATGCTATGGGAAGAGCAGCATGCACGACTTACCTGGCCCACCATGTCTGTAGGCTTCACTACCATGGTGTGTGCCAGCATTTCCTTGATGTGGAAATCATCGCCAGAAACAATCATTTCCTGTTTCACAAAGGACAGAGTTCACTGTATGGGGTTTGTTTATTCACACACTGATACTAAGTTTGCGCCTCCCTCTTGCAAAGACCCCCCTGACCACCTCAGTATATTGACAGGCCTCCTTCTGTGCTGCTAGACTGGTGCATCCTGCTGCTTCTACTCCAGGAAGCAAAAGGCAGGCAGCACTGAGAGGGGTAGAGCTTGAAGGACACGCACTCCTGAATTATTCATGCAATTTATCTGGCTTTCGCTGTTGGAATTGCTGCATAAAGGTTCGTTCTCTGTTTCTGAAGAGCTTAACTTGCAAATGTTGAGTATGAATCTCCAGGCTTGTTTTGTGTGGAGCAGGCAACTCGCAGCCTTTCTTTCCCCAGAGTCATTGTTGATCCTGCTGTTCCCTATCTGTCTAAAGTGGACTGAGCAGGATATATTTTTGCAATATGCATGATTTCTGTCTAGGAACCACGGTAATAATGACTCTAAATTATAGGCAAGGAAACCTTCTACCTAGAGATATTAAAGTTCTTTGTAATCGTCTAATTGGGTGGCTGACAAAAAAAATACAATCTTAGGAAGGAAACTATAACCTCTACTTAGAGGCACAGAAGCAATATTACAGAGTGGACGAGAGACTACAAAGCAACCACATCTGTTAGAGGAGGGTGGACCCCCAGAGATATCTCTTCAGAGGTGCTCACACAGTTCCCAGGGCCTGAGCTGCTCACATCCATGGGGAGAGAGGTTAGCTGCAGGGAAGAAGCTCAAATCATTGTTTCCTCCTCCTCCCTGCTTTGCCCACAGCCATAGTAATTCCAGAGAGAGAGTTCTTAAAGGCCATCTCTGAATAAGGTTCCTTCTAAGAACAGATTAGCACTCTTATGTCCTTTTTATATGGCTGTCACTATACTGGTTTGATCCCCTCAAGCCACAGCCATGAGGGCCAAGGTCCCAACACACAGAAAGACCTCGTAAGGTTGAGAATCAGGGCAGAGCTGAAACCAGAAGAGAACGAGGCAGGTTCCTATATACCACAGGAGCATCTGCCCTTGGAACTAATTTAGAATCTCAGGGAAAATTCTGGAATGAATTCTGCCCTCAGTCTTGGAAATTAGAGGAATAGTCAATAAAGTAGAATACAATTCTTGATTGCAGTGGCTCTCCCACTTGTCCTAAGGACTGCGGAAAACTGTGTTTCCTAATCTTTGCCTTTCTTTCTTTCTTTCCTTTTTTCTTTATTTCTTTCTTTCTTTCTTCCTTTCTTTCTTTCTTTCTTTCTTTCTTTCCTTCTTTTGTTTTTGTTTTTGTTTTTTGTTTGTTTTGTTTTTGTTTTTTTCCACACAGGGTTTCTTTGTATAGCCCTGGCAGTCCTGGAACTCACTTTGTAGACTAGACTGGACTCGAATGCAGAAATCCGCCTGACTCTGCCTCCCAAGTGCTGGGATTAAAGGCATGCTTAATGAGAAGTAACAATTGTGAATATTTACGGGATATACTGTGATGTGTTCTTTGATCTATGCATATATTATAAAAAGGTGCAATCATGATAATTCACATACCACCACCTTGTCAAATTAATTCTAGAAAATTCCAAAACCAGCTCACAGAAGGGTAGAATTAGAAAATAATTATAGAATTATAATTGTATAAATAACTACTAGACTTACAATAGGTGCCAAATGCTTTGGCACTAACAAGTATACTAAGGATTTTTATGGCACAGTCTCATTTAATCCCCCAGCAAACCTACAATATTCACGCTGTTCCAACCAGAAAGCCAGGCTTAGACTAGTTTTCTCTTTATGCCATATTGGAAACCCCGCATTTGTTGAGTATTAAAGGGCTATGATATTGCGTGTGTTGTGCTGGCATTAAGCAAACTTTTTTGCATTCGTTGAAGGTCAGAGACTTACCCATTTGGTGGCTTCAAACATTTTCAGGTCCAGAGGGTCTCCCTGGATGGTGCCATCAAGAAGAATCAGAGAGTGGCAGCTGGCCATGGCTGCACACAGTGGCCCCTGGGGCAGAGCTTTGCCTGAGGCAAAGCTGTGGACTGCCTGGAATCTGAGAGAGAAAAGAGAAAAAGATTCAGTCCTGTCTCCTCTTGCCAAAAATGAAGCTTCTTGAGGTCTTTGATTTAATGTGCACTGCTGCACTTCCCATAGTCTCCACAGGACAGCAGTATGTTAGCCAGCCTTCCCTTTAGTTCCGGAATACTAGAAAGGCTCAGAGGCTGTCTCACGCTCCCTTTCCTACTTTGCCTTAACTCTTCCCAGACTTATTTAATCCACACAGGTGGAAATGACTAGAAGGGCCACCCTTTGCTCTGAGGTCTGCTCATACCCCAGTGACTAAGTCACACTCTTCCAATTGTGGGAAAACTCCAGGTGTGTTAGATGCACACCAACTTCAATCAATCTTACAGGGCTGGGCACATTTTCTGTATTTGTCTCCAAACATATAAGATGATTGGTCCACAATAGACATTCGGTAAACATATAAGTAAATGAATGAATGGTTTCGTTCTTAGAAACTCCACAGGTTATCTTTGGAAAGGACCTGTGCATCTTGGACCTCCTCAACCCTGCATCCTGGGTCCATATTGCCACCATTTTCTTTATTCTTTCCCACAGGAAGTGACTTTATCTACAATCAAGGGAAATAAAACTCCAATGTTGTACACGAGTTTCATTTACTAATTGAAAGTAAGTCATTGAGTTCATCCTTGGCCCCACTAGAGGAAGGTCCTCTTCAGCCATGTCAGGCAGCTCCTTACCAAATAAATGTGTAGCACAATAATTGGGTTGGGGAAAAAAACTGTCACATCATCCAATACTTGAATGACAGTAGTTTCTTCCTATGAAGAGGCAAGTGCTGTGGCTTACAACCAATTAGAATCTACTTGCTCTCCCTCCTCTCATGTTAGCATCTTTCAGATTTTGAACAAACTTGGTAGCCCAGGCAGGCCTCTAGGCTACTCAATATCCTCCTCAATAGCCAAAGTTACAAGAGCCCACTATGCACAACCTAAAAAAAAATTCTTTCTGGATATGTATGTCATCTGCATAATTTAAGAACTTAAAGTCACATAATTTACAGTCACAAATCAGATTTGATGCATTTGAAAAGAAAAAAAAACAGAATACAAAGTTGGGTGGGCAGACAAGGACATGTAGGTCAGGGAGAAGTCAAGGAGGGAGGTACATACAGTCAACATGCATGAATGAATGAATGAATTTCAAATATTTAATTACAAAAAGAACCACAATCAGCCTGGTATGCATGAAATACTTTGTGGCTCAAGTGTCAAGGAAATGCCTTCGTTCTCAAACAGAATTGTGCCTCGTGCACCAGCCACACTTCCAGTCCTGACTACCAGTGGAAAACAAACTCAGATGTGGCCACAAGAGGGCCAGGTTTACAAATCTCTAAGACAGCAAATTGAAAACTGCCAGCACCACAGGCCACCCATACCCTTCCCCTCCACCAACCCCCTACCCTACCACCCCACCCCTAACCTGGACCCGCAATGCAAAGGACTCTTTTCCTGACTAGCAGACTCTGGCAGGCAGAAAATAAGGTTCCCAGAATCGGAGTACTAAGGAAAAAGAGTACACCAGCTACTGTTCCATAAGCACCCCTCTTCCTGAAAAGCAGGAAACAGAGTCAGCGATACACCCTTTCCTAGTATGCCACCTCCATGAAGGACAGTGTCCTTGTACTGTCTAGATCTACTACTGACTGACTATAGCAATGTCATGTCTCTGGAAACTAGGCTTAAAGCAAAGTTCATGTTGGGGAGTGTGCAAACCCTCCCTCACCTCCTCAGTTTGTGGGGGAGGCTGGGATGAGCTGCAGGCTAATATGCATGTTCAGAGAGGCCTGGGAAATTCTAAGAGGAGAAATAAACTGATCAGACTTCGGCAGTCATAGCTTAGCAAAGCCAAAGTCCAACGTGTCCTCATCAGTAGATTAGAGGGTAGATGTGAGGCTCTGGGAAGACGAAAGTCACAGCCCTCACAGAGTGATTAGTTCAGAGTACTCACCCATTCTGGTCACAGGGTATAACTCCCCAGGGATCCAAGCCACCCCTCGTTAAGGTGCCTGTCTGAACAGAAATCAGCCTTTGGGTTACATGGAAGATCTGCTTAGGGAATGAATAATGAAGGCAAATACAGTACACTTAATAGAGAAATACGCATCAGAGAGATATCACCAATATTGTTCCTTTAAGGAAGACCACAATAAAGTGGGCATCCGGGTTCTAAGGACATTGCAATGAATTCAAACATGACAGCCTTGAGTTGGTCACAAACCTCTGTGATCTCTGTGGTAAAAAGAGCACAGTGTCTCCTGTCACACTAGGGGACTGTGCTGCATAGCTGATGAAATAGTCTACCATCTGTTTTTTTTTCTTTTTTTTCTTTCTTTCTTTTTCTTTCTTTCTTTCTTGGCTTAAAAAAAATACATTATAATTTTTTTCAGTGTGATATAACAACGAGCAACTCAGGCTAAGTTGAAATACCATCTGTGTGAGTGGAAAAAAAAAATCCCATAATCCTTCCCACATTGAAACCCTTATCTACAACATGATCATAATCACACCGACCTGTCTTGAATAATAAATAAACTGACAGGAAGCAATTTGTTTATTGTCAAAGCCCACAGTGAGAGCTAACAATAACGAGGAAAAAGACTCACAGCTACTGCTCATGGTTTTATTCAGGCCTATGTTACAATTACCTCTTCCGTTCCTGGAACTGTTTTCAAACTCACAATATGACGTCATAAGTAAACTGTTCTTCCCTGTGATGTTGCTCTGGTCATGGTGCACTTCTGACTCTCCACTATTTATAAAGTGCAGCTTCCATGCCATCAATGTTCCCAGCTTTCCATGCACTGTTTAATGGCTACAGATTTTCCATGTAGGAAGATGAAGATGTTTCTCAAGATGGATGACAGTGATAGTCATAGAACAGTGAGCATGTACTTAAGTGTTAGTGCACTGGACACTTCAAATGTTTGACATGGCAAATTTTATCTTATATTTACTTCACTCCCCCTCTCCCAAAAAATTAATTAAAAGAAACTGAGGGCAACAGAGGCTTCAATTGCTCCTTGTTGCTTGAAGAAACATAAAAACATGTCGATTAGACATTCAAGGTTTACACACACCCTCTTCTAATGTCGGCATCCTGCCCTATATTAGAGTCATACTATCCAAACCATACTGTCTTGCGCTGTGCTGGTGCCGTGGTGGCCCTGTGTTCTCCTTCTTATGCTGACCTTGTTTCCATCCAGTCCTCTAACAGGACTTTTAATTCACTTCTGTCCCCCACTCATCATGTATAACATAAACACGCAGAACAAAACTCAAGTGAGAGGCTGGTTAGCAGCAGTGGCAAACATCCAATAGTTAAACTGAAGCATACACAGCACCTGAGAACATAGAGTTGAGGGTATGCTCCGTGGCTGTATTGTCAGCAAGAGTCTTATGTTAACACATAGTTTAATAAGCTTTTTTATGTTTCCTAATTCCATAATTCAATTAATACTCATTAAGCATTGACTTAGTTGCCAGGCAATAGTCTAAGTGTTGCGGATACAGCTGGAAACATTATAAACCGCTTAAGGTTCATGTGCATGTGCGTATGCATGTGTGTGTGTATGTGTATGTGTTTGTGTGTACATATGTGTGTGTGTGTTTCTGTGTGAAGGTTTTGACTGCATGAAACAGAATGTATTTTGATCCATTGTCTTTCATAGACTCTCACAGCTGAAAGGAACCTAAAAGATTCACTGATTCAGTTTCTACTCCCTCTTTTCAAAAGCCCAGGGTCAGAAAATTCATTTCTCAGATCACATGCGCACACACACAACCAGAGATAAAATAAGGTCAGATGCCTGGAACCTGCCTATTACTTCTGCCTCACTAAAGAGAACAGTGTCTATCCATTCCAACGGCAGTGATGAATGGCCTGGGACTGAGGATGAAAGACACATACTTTGTCGAAGCAGACGAGGTTTAATTGTCCACAAACATTGATCCTCTGGGGGCTAATGCAGAATATGCCCTTCTTTTTCAGCCTCCTCTGGGCATAGATGATGCCTGTGGTCAGGGCGGCAGGGAGGGCAGGAGGCACTGCAATGGTGATGACATCCAGAGCTTTCCTCACTACCTCCTCCGGAGGCTCCTGGGAAAGAAAGAGTGTTCAGGCGTTACATTTAAATCAACAGTGAACATCTTTGGGAGTGTGACCTTCCCTTCTCTGTTTAACAGCATCAACAGGTCAAAAGGTATGACCACCACGGCTCTCAATATCTTTTCTCCAAAGTACAATGAGAACACCCATAACTGTTCTGCTGTGACCACTGGTGCACCAACGCACTGTAGCTCTGCCAACGCTGAGCATCTGGTTTCATTTGGAGATCTTCATCTGATAGCAACAAAATGCTACTTTTACGAAACATTTCACTTTTCAAACTAAATATGGAAGTAGCGTAAAACATGGGGATGTGTGCAGTAATAGGATCATGCAGGCATTTCAGTAAGCAAACTGTTCCCCCACTATCCCGTAAGATCTTATTGCTATGCCAGCATTGAGCAACCAATTGCTCATAGGTGCATCTGGGTGCCTGAAAGCAGACTTTGGCATTTTGGCCTGTTCAAAGTTTGTTTCAAAACCACATCCTTGAATAAGACCAACATAGAGAAATAAGGTCAACATATAGCAATAAAATATGTAGAGTAGAGTGAGTGTGTATGAGTATGCACGTGTGTGTGTGTGTGTGTGTGTGTGTGTGTGTGTGTGTGTGTAAGAATACAAAGGTAGCTTACCCCACTAAGCACATAGACACACAGAGTATAGACCATGCCAATGGTGGCTGTCCCTACAAGGCATAGGAGGAACCTGATGGCGTCCCTGTAGAGCTTGAAGTTCATGGGCTTGGGGTACAGAATGGATCTCACGAGGTCCCCCTTTGCAGTGTTGAATCCTGAAATGACAAACAGATGTCCTACATTTTCAGGATAACAAATGTTACTGCCAGTAATCTAAACATCTACCTTGCCTTGCTTTTCGCTAGAGCGGTGTTTCTCAATCTGTGGGTCACACTCCCTTTTGGCAAACCTTGATCTCCAGAAGTATTGACATTACAGTTCTTAACAGTAGCAAAATTACAGATATAAAGTAGCAATGAAAATAACTTTATTGTTGGGGGGAGGGGGTTCACCACTACATGAGGAACTCTATTAAATGACCGTAACATTACAAAGTTTGAGAACCACTGCTCTAAAGAGTCTAAACCTAAAGCTTAAACCTAAATACAATGTCAGACAACTAGAACAGTACATAGAACAGTACATCAGTCTGGACGGGAATGGCATTACCCTCCTCAGAGACTGGTACTCTCCCTGGCTTTCTCCCTCTACTTCCAGCTTCAGTGCACACCAGAGACGGGAGCCATACCCAGGGCAGAGCACAACTTAGTTTTAAAGACGTGACCCCATGAATGTGCTGACACGCATAGGTGGATCCTTTGCTTGAATTAAAATGAAGCGGCCCAGTAAAAACCGAGGCACTCTTTTTTCTAATAGCTTTCATTACTAAATTTTTAGTTTTTTGCTTCCTATAAGGAATGAATTTGGAATTCCGCTCAGCAATGCTGAGTTTCTGGCCCAGCTTTCTTGGGTATTAGCTTATCATTCTGCAACTGCCCACTTGACTTATGTAGTTTCAGATGCTTTGTTTTACACAATGGAGGGGGGGCAGACAATAAGCATCTTTACTGCTGGCTCGATCTTCAGAAAGAGTTAATAAACTGCAAAGCACATAGATAGTGATTATTTCAATATGTGCCACTATATTTACCGAGATGCACAAGCCACCCTTCAATCAGCAAGTCAACATTTAAAATACACAGACTTACATATAAGTGTTGTGCTATCCAATGGTTGATCCTGACCCAACACATCTGAGGTACTAGACACACTAAGTGGGAAGGCATCATTACAAACAACCTACACAAAAGATGCTCACCTGTCTGCAGGACCACAGCTCTCACAATCCCAGAGCCAGCTGCCTTGGCCTGGATGACCTCTGTACCACAGAAGAGAACATGCCGCCTGGGATCTGCTTCACACTGCATCTTCCAAGGTGCAGAGCTAGCAGTCTGGGATAGTGGAGTTTTAGTGACAGGAATGCTTTCTCCTATAGGAAAAAGAATCTATCTTACTTAGTGGGGTACAGTGCCTTCCCCGTGTAAATCACTTCTACACTCTCATGTGTCACAGAACTTCATCAGGAGTCTACTCTGAAGCAAAGCAGTCTAGGCATTGAGAATACAAGACAAAGAAAGGTACTGGTTGTTGAGAGTTCTGTATTTTAGAAGAGGAGAGCAACATGTAACCAAATATGTAAAATGTCATATTATAAATACTATATTATTTTAGGTTAAACATAGACATTCAAATAGGTTGGGAAAAGACGTTTACAGAAGAGCAAGCTGTGTAGCTGTGGAGTGTGGGATGTAGGGAGAGCGAAACCATAAGGCCTAGGCAGGTGCCCCATCATAGAGAACCCAAGTGCGATGCATTTAAGTGTTTAATTTTTTCTGTAGGCCCTGGTATCGGGTGTCAGGGAGATGGTTAGCTGCTTCAGTTTCTAGAGTAGTATACAATTACTTGTAAGACAGAATTCTCTGCCCAGAATACAAGGAATGGGTTAAAGTCTTGTGAGGGTAGTGGGTGGATGGTTAGCTGATAAGTGATCACAAAAAGTCATAGCTGAAAGGGATGGGACCGGAAATGCAGCAGATTGAGTACAAATATAGAGGAAGGTCAAGGAATAGGAAGATTAAAATGATACAAAAATCAAGGAAATTTTGTATCAGCAGATCACAGAATAGAGGAGAGAACCTAAACAGCTTTGTGGTCCTTAGCTGGGAACCTGAACAGAGGGCAGGCAACAGTAATGAAAGTAAGGATTCCAAGAGGAACAGAAGTTGCCTTTGGGTCACTGTGGACTGGAGCTCACTGTGGAGGAACCACATTGAAAGACCTTGTGCACAGTGGATAATTATTTAGACCTGATGATCATATGAGGCCTTCACCAAGGATGTTTAGTCAGAGATCACCAGTTTGTATGCGGTAATTAAAACTGTTAAAACTGGAGAGAGAGAGAGAGAGAGAGAGAGAGAGAGAGAGAGAGAGAGAGAGAGAGAGGACAGATTACTTAAGAATCAAGCAAATGGTAAAAAGAGGAAAAGACAAGAACATAGCTCTGAACAGCGCCAGCAGTTAAGGAGTCAGAGGAAGAGAAGGTGAGGAATGAATTCAGTGGCATGGTCAGTGCTTGAAGCACCTGGAGAGAGCAGGGTGTTAGAAAGTCAAGACAAGGATAGTTCTAGGGAACCATGATCAAATAGCCAAAGGACAGGAGAGTCACTAAGATGAAACTCAGTGCACATGCACTTGTGAGTGTAGCAGCTGTGCCAGTGTGCTGGGAGGCACACACTGCAATGCGGTTAGAACCAACTCAGGGCACATATCAAGCTGTGGAAGCAACCAGGGACAGTTCTGAGAAAAATGCCCTCAGAGCCTCCAACTGGTCTTTGCAGGGTAGGTGATAGAAATCAACATCAGGGTTACCATCATTATGAAAATTGATCCGGGCATTAGCAAATTCCCAGAGTTGATGGGCTTTTATAAATCGGTGGAATTTTAAAGAAAATAAACCTGATCTGCCATGACTGCCGCCCACTTTATCTGTAAGCTTTCATAGGAGGGAGATGAATAGTTTTGCATTTTTGTCTCTGTTCATGCTGCTGGGCCTACTTGGGAGAAATGGGTTTGCTATGGACTTTCATAGGAACACAATACATCACTCAATTTCATCCCTAGAAAAGATGTCCTCGTCTTACTGGAGCCTCATTATTATGCTTCAAAAGCTTGACTGAGTCTCTTCTCCTCTCTGGACTTTAGTTGCAAAGACTGTGATCCAGGATGACCTCTAAGGTCCACCCCTCAGATCAGTGTGCTAGTTAAAAATAAAATAAAATCAGTCCAAAACATCCAATGTATATTCTGGAACTGGTAGACTTATCCAAAGTCGCATTGTGGACTTTTTAAAAACATTTTCAGCCTACGCTATGAGGCCTTTGGCCTTGTGGACTGCAGGATGTCATTGATGGTTTTCAGACCTCCTAAGTTTATAAGGGGCATTTTGTGTAAGTACGTTAAGATATAATTTTGAAAGATCTACTGATCCCTACAATCTTTTAAATAATTTCAAGCAGAAAATGGGACACATGTTCAGTGATGTTCTGACTGCACTGACTTGAGCACATAGGGAACAGTTTTGATTTGAACTCTCAGATTCAACCACAGCAGGACCAAGCAAGGCTTGCAGAAGCAGGAAGGTCACACAGCAGCCCCATATCTTGTCCTGGACAAAATTGTCATTTGGGTACAGGAAGAGCCAGCCAGGACTGTGGTAACATACGTCCTGAGCCAGTCCAGCAGAGATTGCAAATGTGGAGCTCCAGCCGTACCTGTCAGCATGCCTTCATCTACCACACAGCTGCCATCAATCAGAATGGCATCGCATGGCATTTGCACTCTGCTCCCTGTCAGAATTAATAAATCTCCAGGCACCAGGAGACGGGATTCCAGGTCTTGGGCTCCAGCTGAAAGTGTAAGCAGACAGCCAGGTTACTTTCCTACAAAAACCAGTCCTGCTGCTCCGTGTGAAAGATTCCTGGAGAAGCAAGTAGAGGGTGTGAAAAGGGAGGCCAGTCGTCAACAGTGGTTCTAACTCTGAAGATAAGAAGAAGGAAGCAAACAAACTGCATAAAACAAGGTCCTCAGAGTGGACAAGCCAAGAGAAAATAATGACAAAGTCAGAAAAATATATTTGATGCTCACAGACAAAAGACTGGTATTTTTCACATAGAAAGACATCAAGGAAGAGATGTACAGCAACAACTAGATACTAACAGGTCACACACACACACACACACACACACACACGTATGCACGCACACACGCACGAGCATGCACTCATGCACACATATAAGTGGCAAGTTAATTATTTGGAAAACTGCTTGCTTTTACTCATTTCTTCCTTCCTTCCCTCCCTTCCTTCCTTCTTGGTTCCCTGTCTAGATGGCCTAACTTCTTTCTTCCTTTACTGAGTCTCAAAGAGGTCATGGAACTGAGTTTGTAGACAGCTGTGAGAGAGAGGTTTAGCAGCTTAACACAAACCGGAATCATATGGAAAGAAGGTTTCAATAAAGTACTGTCTATTAAATTAGCCTATGGGAGTCTCTGTATGGGGGAGTCTCAGATGAGCCTGTTGAAGTGAGAAGATCCATCCATTGTAGTAGTTGGAATGAGAAAGCCCCCGCTGCCCCGGCGCCTCATATTTTCAAGTATTTGAATGTGTTGTCCCCAGTTTGTGGCCTTGTCTGAGAGGCTTAGAGAGTGTGGCCTTGTTGAAGCAAGTGTGTCATTGGGAATGGTTTTTGGAGATTGACAATGTAGAGCCATTTTGAGTTGACTCTCTCTGCTTTCCATTTGCAGTTAAAGACATGAGTTCTCAGCTGTTCCTGCCACCATGCCTGCCTGTGTGTTGCCACACCTCCGGCCATGATGGTGATAGATTCTTAACCCTTTGGAATTGGAAGCCTAAATAAACCCTTCTCTAAATGGCCTTGGTTATGGTATTCTACCACAGCAATAAAAAAAGTAACAAAGACACCCACCTTGAATATGTGTGGCAGCCTTTCATCAGCTGAAGCCTGGACTGGATGAGGGGGAGGAGGGAAGCCGAGCATTTGCGGTATTAATTCGCGGCTCTCCACTCTTGATTGAGGATGCAACAAGACAAGTTGCTTTGTGTTGTTGCCAGCTTGACTTCACCCCAGTGAGGAACTGGGTATTAAGTTACCCTTCTGTTGCTGTGATAAAACACCACGACCAATGGCAACTTAAGGAAAAGTTCATTTTGTGCTTGTGATTCCAGGGAGAGAAAAGAGTCCATCATGCTCAGGGCAGAGAAGCATGGCCACAATCAGACATGGTCACTGAAACAGCAAGCTGAAAACTTGCTCATGTCTACAACCATAAGCAAAAGGCAGAGAGAGGAAGAGAGCACACTGGGAATGGAAAAGGATTTCCTCCAAGAAGACCACACCCCCTAAACCTCCCCAAACAGTTCCACCAACAGAGGACCAAGAATTCAGACATTGACATGTATGGGGGACATTTTTATTTAAACCACCACAGGCTTTACCCTGAAATGTGGGCCACATAACTCCTTTCCCCAGTGAGCTGCTTTTGTAAGAGTATTTTATCACTCTGAAGAAATAATATACACAAGTGGCTGGGAAGATGGGTTGCAGGTTACTGGTGATATTTGGATTCTAGGTGGGATGAATGGTCATGTATGTGGCCCTGGCTCTGACAGAGCCCAGGTAAGCACTGTACAGCCACAGTACCCCCACATGTCCAGCCATGAAAACTTACAGAAAAAGAACTGATTACAATCTGTCAAAGAAATGTATAGAATGAGCGGCAAACTCACTGTGCCATTAAATAGGAAAATGTTCAAAGAACAATTGAGTCAACAAAAAGATATCAAAGTCGCATAAGGGGCCGGGCTGTCTAAATCTATAAAGATTTAACAAAATAAAGAGCAATGAAGATCTATAACCACTGAGTAAAGAGGGGATTGTGAATCCATAATGGCACAGGTTAGTAGGTAAATAAGTAGGAAGAAAAATTATGATTTCTTTCCTTGCAGGAAAATGGCAATTAAATAATTAAGAAGTTCAAATGAGAAAATCCCTATTTATCAAGTAAAAGTAATAATTAAATCAAGAAACATTACTAGGAAATAAAACTAGTGGTGAAAATTTCATGAAGATAGTCTATTTATGTAGTCTCAAAATATTCTTCAACAAAGTAACTATTAATTACAAAAAGAAAAATAGCAAACTTACAGATAAAAACTTGCAGACATCCTATAATTAAGTAACCCACATTGATATTGCTAGCAATAGAACAAATTTAAATCATGCACACCCTGATACAAAGAAGCAAACACATACACGTGCACACACACATGTACAAACACATACACACACGTACACATACACACATGTACAAGCATACCTGTGATTTGCCAAAGCCAAACATAAGGACATTTTACAAAATAACCAGAATGAGAGAACATAAATTATGGAAGAAACAACTGAAAAATACTGATATATGGCAAATAACTCCACTGTGTGATCCTGAATCCCTTTCCTACAAAGAACATTACTGAGAAAATATGACAAAAAGCAGGTCATGCATTGTTAGCATGTGTTAGTTAGCTTCCTGATGACACTGCAGTTTCTTCAAGAGAATGTCCTGGTCTCTAAATAATGGTGGAGCTACATGTCAACAAGTTATTCTCTTTTTTCTTTTGTGTCTATGCATATGAAATACATACATGTGCAAATGCATGAATGTACGTGTTCAAGCTCCAATCTGACATCAAGTGCCATTCTCCACCACTTTTGACCTAGTTTTATGAGGCAGGGCCTCTTGTTGAACCTAGAACTGACCATACTGACCTGGCTAGCTAGTTTGCCCCAGAGACCCCCTGTCTCTAATTCCTGAGTGTTAGAATTTCAGGTGGCTTTTACATGTGCCCAGCTTCTACACAGATTTTGGAAACCAGGACTCTAGTCTTCACACTGGCTTAGCAATACTATTAACTGAGCCACTTGATCAATCTCAGAAACTTATTTTTAAGTTCTGGGAAACAGAGTGATCCTCATTTTTACTATTTCTCTGTACAAAAAAAAAGAGTGGGGAGGAAATATACATGAGGTACCATTGCTTACCTCTCTGCCAGCATATTCTGTTGGAAAGGCCATGAGGAAACAGGCACTCACACGTTGCTAATCTAAATGTGAACTGGCACAGTCGCTACTAAATGAAATATCTGCTGGCAATATCTATCCAGCAAAAGTGTGTATGCATTTATTCTCTAATCTAAAAATTTTTGCTTCTCAACATCCATACTGAAGTTATACTGGTGAAAAGATGAAAGGACATATGTAGCAGCCTTTTACTGCAGCATTATTTATGGTGGGAAAAGACTTAGAAAATATTCGATAGAAGACTGACTGAATTAATAATTCTTCCTCTGCATGAGAGAATAACACATTCATAAATAATTTAGAATGTATATATACCCTGTCATAAAGGGTCCATGGAAACATCAGTATGTGAATAATAGTTAAATTTGGTGCCTCTGTTCATAAAAATGGCAGGGTAATTATGTAATTTATTTTGCATGTATAATATAAGCTAGTACCTTATATTTTATATTTCTAAATGTAAGAATAAATTAAAAACTAACAAAGGTAATTATGATAAAGAAAAAAGGCAAAAGAGAAAGGGAAGGAGTTGAACTCTCCTGAATATCTTCTATCTTATGAATTTAAATTTCAAAACATAGAGATATTTTTAGAGTATCTGTATAAAATAAAAATAAATTTGAAAAGCTGACACTAAAAGTCTAAAACAAATGAGTGAAATGAATTTATTACATTGCTGGCAGCACCATGCAGAGAACTATTTTGAATGACATTGAAGTATAATTTATTAAATCAAATTGTATATGTGGCTCTGTTTCTAATGGGATATCACAATTTGGGATGGGGATCTCTTCAAAACATTATAAATTGATTTTTAGAGTTGCTTCATTGCTGGGGATGTTAGTTTGTTGCTTTGAGATTATTGTATCAGCAGGATTAAACAAATGAGCCATTCTTGTCTGTCTCTGAGGACTGGAATTTTCAGTATAAATGAGAAACACAAGTACAATCATCAAAGTAAAATAGAACATTTATATCTAAACTCAACTTGTAAGTGTTGTGAAGAACTCATACTTTACTTTATCTTAAATTTTTCACTAGGTATGCCTCTGAGAATGCCTGTGAACAAAGACTCATGTGGTAAAAATAAGATTCTTAACACTCTGGCTGAGTACTCTCAGTAAATACATGCTAGAGATAAGTAAAGAATGAACAAATATTTACTAGTAAAAATATTTATAATAGCATCCTAACTCTAAAATACTTAAGAATAAATCTCAGAAAGAATGTGTAAGGCTTATAAACTGACAACTTCAAAATACCGATGAGAGGAATCAGAGAAGATCTAAAGAAACCTGTATCTATGAAGAAAATATCCAAACCTGTAAATATGTCAATTTTCTACAATTGATCTAGAGATTTAACATCATAGTCGTCAATCCCTTAACACAATTTAAAGAAACAAACAATTTAAAATTTTTTTCTTAGTCATTTTGAAAAGAAAAGAGTCTGTATTTGTTTCTCTATCTTCTCATGTTTGGAACAAAAACCTTGACAATAATCCACTTGAGGGAGGAAGGGCTTACAGTTCAAGAGAATACAGTTCATCCTGAAGAGGAAATTATGGCAGCATGAGCCAGAGACAGCTGGTCACAGTGCAACCACAGTCAGGAGGCAAAGAGATGGATGCTATTGCCCAACTGACTTTCTTCTTTTCATTCAGCTCAGGACCCTGCCTATAAAATGGTGCCGCCATAGAGTTAAGGTAATTAATTAACCTAACCAAGATATCTTTTATAGACATGTTCAAGACTAAGCTGAGGTAATCTTTCACAAGCATACCCAAAGAATTGACTGCTGGGTGACTTTAGATCTTGTCAAGTTGACAATCACTTATTCATCATAACCCATCCCTCATCAGATTTCCAAACACATCATTTTAAATCGCAACACACCACTCTTATCCTTAAACATTTCCTTTTCAGCTCTTATTGTGATATTTAGTTAATCTGTCTCAAAGTCTCTAAAGTCTTCAAAAGCCCAAAGTCCAAGACTCAAAACAAACTCTTAACTGTGAACCTTTAAAACACACATGCACACACACATGCACACACACATGCGCACACACATGTGCACACACATGTGCACACACATGTGCACACATGCACACACTCATGCACACACATGCACACACACATGTACACATAATCAAGTTATATAGTGTCTCTGGGGTTTATTGCTATGACAAAACACCATGACCAAAAAGTAAGTTGTGGAAGAAAGGGGTTTATTTGGCTTACCCTTCCAGATCATAGTCCATCATTAAAGGAAGTCAGGACAGGAACTCAAGCAGGGCTAAAACCTAAAGGCAGGAACTGATGCAGAGGCCATGGACAGGTGACTCTTAGTGGCTTGCTATGCTTGATGAAAACACTCTTCATGGGGCTGGAGAGCTGGCTCAATGGTTAAGAGAACTGACTACTCTTCCAAAGGTCATGAGTTCAATTCCCAACAACCACATGGCAACCATCTGTAATGGGATCTAATACCCTCTTCTTGTGTGTATGAAGACAGCAACAGTCTACTCACATACACAAAACAAATAAATACATCTTTTTTAAAAAAAACTTTCATAAGAGTGAACCACAAGACAGAGTCTATACTAAGCTTTTTTGAGATTCCTTTTCTCAATACAGTTAATCTAAATATCTTCACTTTAGCCTCAGGCAGACTTTTCAGACAAGGGCAAATAGCAGCAACATTCTTCACCAAAATATCACACACACACACACACACACACACACACACACACACAAATGATCTCTAGGCAACATACTAAAAATCTTCTGCTCTGAAACTTCTTGAGCCAGGTCCCCCAGAGTTCAAATCCCCCTAAGCACCAATGTTTTCCATATTCCTACTAGTATATCCCATTAAGCCCCACTTTCAGCATTCTACCAATTTTCAAACCCAATGTCCCAAAGTGCACATTCCTCCAAACCAAAGGATGGTCAGGCCTATCACAGCAATACTCCACTCCTTGTACCAATTTCTGTCTTAGTTAGGGTTTCATTGCTATACAGACCATGACCAAGGCAACTCTTATAAAAAAAAAAAAAATCATCTAATAAGGGCTGGGTTACTATTTCAGAGGTTCAGCCCATTATCATTATGGTGAGAAGCATAGCAGCATTCAGGCTTTCTTGGTGCTACAGGAACCAAGAGTTCTACATGTTGATCCACAGGCAGCAGAAAGGGATTGTAGCAAACTAGCCAGACTTGAGCGTATGTGTATGAGACCTCAAAGCTCTACCTCCACAATAGCGTAGTTCCTGTAATAAGATCACACCTCCTCCAATAAGGCCTCCTCTCCTAATAGTGCCACTTCCCATAGGACAAGCATATTTAAACCACCATACATATTTTTATCATACAATGGCACACTAGACATTCTGAATACAAAGAGGAAAAACAGGAGCATAGCAAGGAATGGTCAAAGTGAAGCATGATTTCAGTGCAGCAGAAATAATATCAAATCTTACAGCTCCATATCCATCATCTGGGGCTCATAATGTAATCACAATGGCTGGACATGGCTTGGATAACTGCCCTTCTCCACTTCTGACACAGCACACATAGCCACTTCCTTAGACTAGCTCTACTCCATGACTGCAAGTTTTCTAATCAGATATATCATGTATTTGGCATCCTGGTATATCTCCTGAAACTTAGACTCTGCAGATTCAATCAATGGCCTCTTGGGGGATAGTTGTAAGGACCTTGACCCTGTCAAACATTTCCTAGCTATAGCAGCTCTCTAGAGCCATGCCTCATGACCATGGACTCCATGATCCATGATTCATCTATATGAGCTTCTATGTGATGATCCGGAAGAAACCTTTCAGTTGATTTACAGGAGCAAAGATTCCTGTTGGCTGCATTCTCGATTTCAGTTCTCTCCTTTCAAATAAGTTTGCATTTCAAGTCTTAAGCTTTGATTAATGGGGTTTTGCCATCAGGGTACATTTCTTATTATGCCAGTGTAGAACAAGATGCTTCTCTGTAATAAGAGGTTGTGACCTCTTTTTCAGTATATATCTTGGCTCCAAAGTTCAAGTTGATCAAGCTCTTTTCCTCCCCTACCAACTGCACATTTTTATATCCCTCTGCCCAAATTTCTGTTCCCATTCGCTGTAGACCTGGATAAGGGCAGTAAAAGGTGTGCCACAGCCAATGAATGTTTTCCTGTTAAGAAATAACCTCCACCTAACTGATTAGTCCATTACTTTTTTTTAAGATTTATTTATTTATTATATGTAAGTACACTGTAGCTATCTTCGGACACACCAGAAGAGGGCGTCAGATCTCATTACAGATGGTTGTGGGCCACCATGTGGTTGCTGGGATTTGAACTCAGGACCTCTGGAAGAGCAGCCACTGCTCTTAACTGCTGAGCCATCTCTCCAGCCCCAGTCCATTACTTTTAAATTCTACTTAGCTCAAGTTCTCAAGACATGGGCAAAATGAAACAAGGTTCTTGGCTGAATTATCACATGAATGGCTTCTAGCCCAGTTTCTGGTGGAATTCTTGCTTCTCTCTGAAAGCTCATGAGCCCAGCAACCACTATCTGCTTCTCTCTGATTTTCTACCCTTCCAGGTCTGGTCAGACTGTATCATTAAGCTGTGTTTCCAACATGCTAGTACTTTTCTACCTGAAAGCACCAGAGTCTTCCATATTCTAGGGACAAAATAATTTCAAAGGCCTAAGACCCATGTGGTCTTGTTTATCAAGGCAACAATACCACTTCCCAGTGCTAATTTTATGTATTAGTTACTTTGTTTCTTCCTGTAACAAAATAATTAACAATTAGCAACTTAAAGGGGGAAGGACTTCATTCAGCTTACAGGCTGAGAGAATACAGTCCAACCATGAAAAAATTCTGGCAGCAAGAGGCTGAGTCTGCTGGACACATTGTATCCAGTCAGTGTTCAGTTTACTCCTTCCTTTCCACTCAGTCCACCAATAGTTAACATGTGTCACCTCACTTTGCTTAGCAAAATAAATATAATTCTTCACAGGCATGATGGGAGACTAACCCGATCTACATAATTATTCATAAGTATGTTAAAAATGTCTCCATGATAATTTTAGATCATTCCAAATTAATGATCCATTTCAAATTAATAACCCCAAAGAGGGAGGGAAACTTATACATCAAAGTAACACCACAAGAAAATAAAACTAAAGTGTTCACATTACTTATTCAGATCATATAATAAAATCTCTGACAGGTTAACAATACAGTAGGACATAGAGTCCAGAAATTGGTTCACTTCCATAGACAACAGGCTCATAGCAAAGGTGAAAATCCAATGTTTTTTCAACAAATAGTGTTAGAGTACTTAAATACCCAAGGAAACCAAACATCAGTCCAAAACAAACACAAAGCAGAACAGTGCAAACACAGTGTAAACCTAAAACTTAAAGCTGTATAGAAAAGCTGAGTGACCTTGGAATTTGCAAAGATGCCTTCCAAATTAAACTAGTCATAAGGGAAAGGCTAATCAACTGCCCCTTAAGAAATGTGAAAGCATTTGCCCTTCGAAAGATGCTGTGAAGAAATAAGAAGATACAACATAGACTGAAAGAAGATGTCTAATAACATACTGAAATTTTAATAATGAGACAATATGCTTAACAAAAGATAAAAATGGATACTTCAAAATAGACATGTGAGTCACAAATAAGCCATGGAAAAATGTCCAGGACCATCAGACATTGAGAAAAGCAATAAGATTCTTCCACAAATTAAAGTGGCTAAAATTAGTGGATGGACTGTACAGAGTGTGGGTAAGAATGTGGAACTGAGACTGCCATATGCAACAGTAAAAAATGAAATGCTACAATCACTTTGGAAAACAATTTGTTAGCCTCTTAAAATGTCGAGCATCAACCATGAGGTCATATACTCTGTAACTAGGTATGTGCTCAGGGATGATAGAGCATGTCTATAAGCGACCAATATCTGACTGTTCACAGCACTATGGTTCATGATAACAGAAGAAAAATTAGAGAATTCAAATACTGGTCACAAGCAAGTTGAAATGTATGCCCATGTAATAGGATACTTTGGAGACGAAAGAAGAAGGTACTGTTAATACCCTTAACAAAACAAGTGAATCTTGCATTGCTATCATTGATATTCTCTTAACAAATTAACACAAAATGTTATAAAAGACAAAAGAATGTATCTTGTGTAATACCATTTATGTACAATTATAAATAGAGATATTAATCTATAGTAACAGAATGCACATAAATGACTACCTATGTATGAGAGAGGCAAAGGGGGAGGAGGGACAATAAGTATACTCAAGTCAACTTTAGGGAATGAGTCTTACTGTTAATTTCACAATGGTGACATTTTTATGAGTATACACTATGTCAAAATCGACTGAATTAAGCATTTTACAGATATGTTTGTTTTGCCATGCTAATTTAATCTCTATAAAGTAGGTTTTCTTCTTATGGTAAAGATTTCAGATTCCTTTCTTATAAGCAAATGTATAAGAAAAATACACATGCAGATGAATTAGTAGGAACAATCAGAAAACCAAAGCTAAGTCACTTTCTGACTGCCTCTGGATATAACAAATGGGTATAAAACAGTGGAACTTACCTTTTCGCTCATACACAGAGACTGTAATGCTATTATGGGATTCAACAAGATGGTGCAGTTTTACAGATTGCTGCAAAGAGAAGGAAAACAGTCAACATTTATCTGTTTAAATTCATACCTTGGGCATTATTCAGTATGGTGCTAGCTAAACATGGAGGGCTTTAGGCTGCCAGCTGAAGATCCTGGGTAGGAACAGAGGGCTGAGTAACCTGTTGCTTGGAGAAAAGGATCTCTGCCCAGTCTTCCCAGTGGTGATTTGTTCTGATAAATGAACTACACTGAGAGTAAATCAAGGCAAAGATACAAAAATAATAAATGTTTTATTCCACATTTAGTAAGAAAGTATTGTGTGAATGACCTTCTAAATCGTTCTGGAGTATTAATTTTTCCAATAATTTCAGGTTTTTATTTTTTATCCTACTAACATTATTAGAAATATGCCCTAAAGGGGCAGTCTCACAAGGCTCCACCTCTCCTCGGGGGACTATGGGAAGTTAATGGTTGCTAGAAGAAAGAGTGTGGTTTTCTTCAGTGGTATAGTCACTAGTTAAGTTGACCATGGTCCAGAAAATAACTCTAATTCATGCTTATGCAGGTAACCCTAGTTAAACTCAATGGGTCACACACACACACACACACACACAACCATCAAAGTAAGAGAGGCCCTTGCTGGGAAGAAGAGTTTCAGTGGATAAGGGAAAGAAAGAGTAAAGGTAATGGGGAAGAGGAAATGATGACATATATATGTGTATATATA
>JADRCD010133032.1:0-16253 GCA_019843815.1 Montemys delectorum | reverse complement strand
CACACAAAGGGATGTGCCTAGAGAAATAAGTCCTGCTCTTTTAATCACTCAGTTTGGGAGCAGTGTGTTCTATAACAATAAATCACTAATCATCCCATAGAACCCACATAACAAAAACTATAGGGATTCACAGCAAAAACTAGTTTTATCAGTTAAAATTATTTCATGTGTGTGTTTTGTTTGTATATGTATTCATATGTTCATGTGTGTATACACATATGTACCTAGAAAGGCCAGAGGCCAATCTTATATATCATTTTCCTCAAGATCTATCCATCTTACTTCCCACCCATATTTTAAGCAGAGTCCTCCCACCTAACTCTGACCCTACCTCCCTTACCCTACCTTGGGGTCTTTCTTTCATCATCTCTCAAGATAACTATTCTATGCACATTTCCCAAACACACACACACACACACACACACACACACACACAGAGAGAGAGAGAGAGAGAGAGAGAGAGAGAGAGAGAGAGAGAGAGAGAGAGAGAGAGAGAATCCTCAGGCTTTAGGACTTTCATTCTTTCTCTTTTCTCTTAAAAATCACACATCAGTCCTTTGGGTACTAACTCCATCTCACACACCACAATTCACATAAATAGCACTTTCTCAGCAAGGTCTTAAACTTCCTAAAACGTCCTTAGCCTTAAAGCAATCCAAAACCATTTAGCTCTTGCCTTTCCATCTCTTGCCTTTCCACCGTGGGAACCATCATTATTTAAAGTTCACTCTAATGTATTGTTTCTATTTTTTCTTAAAGGAAAGCTTCATAAGATAAGGAAGCAGATGTCTGGGTCACTCATGTTCCTAGGGTGAAATCTGGTGTAGTATGTAGGCCTAGTATTTACTGGCACCTGAAGGATGGTCAGGGGTCATTGTGAAAAACGGCTCAGGGCCAGCTATGGCAACACCTTGCAGAGAGCCTAGAGCTTATGACAGGCCAGTAACAAAAATACTAATATTGACCATTAAATTTTTCTTTTTACCAAGAAATCTGCTCAGCTTATTGATAATCACTTCTGTTCCTCATATTCCTCATAATGTTCAAGATTCCAGAGTTTCCCATCTCTTTAGCAAGACAAGTAATCTTACAAAATTCTTTAAGACTGAAACTTATAAAATTTAGCTCACAGAACCCTTTAAAAATTACATGGGATTATTTTGGCTCGATTGTTATGTATATTAGTCCTATATTTTTAACCCTCCCTTTGGCATGATCATATTTTACTTTGTGTTGGGTCACGCATACTAAGTACCTTGTAAACAAATTCAAGATGTAACCCATAATGGGATTCCTTTGACCTGTACTATCTGATGATGAGTGGTATATGTGAGGTATTGCTATACGGGAAAATTTACTGGCATTGACCTGTTATTGAAGTCGTTTGAGTGAGAGCATGCATGCTATCAGTGCCTACCTAACAAGGAAGATTCAACCTCCCCATCCACCATAGGCCAATTAGACAAGCAAGTAAGTAATACTGAAAAACAGTAAAAGAAGAACCTTTTTTCAATGTGGCCATGTTGAATAAAGAAGTCAAGTGAACCCCTACTGCTAAGTCCATCTTCACTGTCTTAACATGGCATATAAGCTTAAAAACAAGGTAATATACACATAGAGCATAGCAGATCAGGTCAAGATGTGGAGCTATCAGCAGCAGCATCTCACATCTGATCCTGTCAATGATTTAACAAGTTTCTGACAACGTGAAACCTCAGATCCCCTTTTAGCTGACAGCGGGAAATCTGAGCCTTTTCACTATCCCTGCATGGTGTTCTGGAATGTTCCAACGTATTGGGCACCATTATTTTAGCAGTCAGATATTTGAATGGAGAAACTCACAGGTCTCTTTAGACTACCTTCATTCTTGCCAAGCTTGTAACATACCTCGAAGAATGGGCTGATTTGGCTTGACCAAGCAGAAATATGAAATATAGAGAAAGGAAAATTACATATATATATATGTGTGTGTGTGTAATTTTATATATATATACATATATATGTATGTATATATACACATATATGTGTGTCTAATTATAATATATAAATTATAATGCAATATTCTAAATAATATGTAGTTCTATAAGAGCATTTTGATGGGAAAATCCTTCTTGGTACACTTAATCTTGCTAGAGACTTTTGAGAAATATAAAAATGACATACTAAAAAGAAGGGAAGGAGCAGGATTAGAGAGATGGTTATCTACAGTCCTACACAAAACAATTTACTAAGTGGCCTTGGTGTTTGTCCTCAATCAAAAGATATTTGTATGGATGATAGACATCTATCTAAACTTGTTTCAGTCCATTGCAAATGAGCCCTACAGAGATAGCAGCATTGTAGATGTTTTCAAATTTGTCTGAGGAATGCCCTGCACATCAAATAACCAAAATCTAGAAATAGGTAATAATAGTTGAGGGATTAACAAGGGATTCTAGTTAAAGGGCTAAACACCAACTTGCTTGAAAGAAAAATAAGTTATAAAAGTACAAATATGCACCACATGCACACACATCAGTGTATGAGTAGTTTGTCTTCACAAACGCTTGAGGGTGTCTGGGAAGCAATGTCGTCTTTGTGGATATAGGTCAAACATCATCAAATGGCATGATTCACAGGGAATTTTTGTTTCAAGTTTTTTAAACAGTTGTCTTCATATTCCCAGCAGATGGTAGAGGCAGCAGGCAGACACTGGAGTCAATGAGAAATCAAAGTGAACTTTCAAATTAGCTGATTCTTAAATTTGGAGCCAAAAAAAAAAAGGAGTGAATGTTAGGAAAAATTAGCAAGTTTCCCACAATGCATCCATCTTTTTAAGAGAAAATAACAAAATATAAAACTGTAGAATTTATAATGAGGACAGGAAGAGTTATTTTGTATTGTGGAAATATAAAGCATTTAATCATTCAGTGAGCAAAGATCTGGAATATTAACTATCACCAAATGCCTTCTGTGTATAATAACCCCCCAAAATACAGAACCATGTGTTTTCCTCTAACAAATCTTACTAGGGTAGTTTTCTAAGCATATTTCTGTGCTTCTATTAGTGAATCAGATGTAGAAACATGAGTATTGTTTTAATACTCATTGTATCATATGCTGGTTGTCATCTTACTATGCCTAATATTGTTTTGTGTACCAGAATACTTATTTTAATACTGTATTGAAGAGAGAATTGATTTTGTTTTTGTATCATGGTACATTACATACTTTGTTTCTTTTTTCTTTTTTTTAATATATGATGGCTTAGCAATCTCTGATTCTGTAAAGAACATATTAGTCTACCCTGGTGACAAAAACCTAACAACATGATTTTACAGCTCATTGCATTTACACACATGATGTTCTTAAAAATACTATGTGTACATTCTTTTTCCAATTGAAAATTTTCCATCATTTCATTAATTGTTATCATTATGTTACTGGACACTGATAATCAAAATACAAAGTAAAATTATGCCCTTTTTTTTCCAACTTCATTATCTATTTTTTTTTTTTCTGTACCAGAACTCTTCTCTCTGATGATAGGTGAGATATTTACAGGGTGAGGAGGAACTCTGGAGTTGCATGAAATTGAGTCACCAGGGCCAGAAAAGGAGGCATTGCTAGCACAGAAAGACCAGGTTTGCAGTTAGTCTGTCTACTTTCTTATTGTGTTTTATCTTCGACTGTGTAAGATTCTCCCAGGCCATGTTTATACAAGTCAAGTTATCAGTATAAAGTGAAACAGCCTGAGATATTAGGCACATGCAATATCTAAGAAACTTCATCAAATGCAAATATAGAAGAAGAGTCATATGTTCCTTGAGGCAAGCCCATGTTAAATCTTTAGAACTTTAAAGATTTTCTTTTGCCTTAAGAAATCAACAGACTTGATAACTACCCCAGACTACTGGCTTACTTTCCCCTTAGTTTAGTGACCAAGGTGGGAAAATGTAGTTGTTATTTTAACTACAAATAATATGCTTTACATCTAGCTGCAAAAGAGCACATTTGTTTTATTAAAATGTCCTCAATGTGTGTTGAACTTTAGCTCACTGAATGCATTGAAAACATGGTAAACATAACAGGGCTTACGAATGTCTTCAGTAAGTGCTTAATTCCCCTTGTTAATCAGCCATTTTCCATTGTCTTCATCTTTCCTGCCTATCTGTCAAATGTTTCTTAATTAACAATTATTCTTAATTACAAAGTTTATGTGTCATTTTATTTTAGAGGTAATTAATTAAGTTTAACACTAATCATTGTGGATATTGCCTTTTCTGCACTCACATTGTTGCTTAATTATTGGAAGACCTGAATCCTTTGACTGAAGGAGGTAGAGTATATTGATTTGCTTCAAGTCTGGTATGTGGCAGCTCATATTGAATAATAGTTTAGAGACTCAGCCCATCGGCCAAACAAAGAGGTAGGAAGCATTTTTTTTCCTCCGTTGATAAAGGACACTGAACAAATGCACTCTGGCCATTCACTGTATTATGTGAAGTCTCAGAGGGGAAAGAGGGGTGATGATTATGGATGAAATTCGATCTTGAAAAGAATAGCCAAAGTAAAGCCATTCAGCAAGAGTCCTTGGATGCTTTTTCAGGATGAATTTACCAATTTCTGGTTTAGGGGATTATACTAAGGTTACCCTTGGCTGGTCAAGTGATTGAGGAGGAAGAGACTTCCAGTGGCCAGATCAGCAAAGAAATGAATGTATTACTACTTCCTGCCCTCTACATTTATGAACTGTTGCACATGCTTTTGACCTTATATCCTGCATTTCTTCTTCAAGAAGCCTTCCATAGCTAAATGAAAGGCTTTCCTAAACATAATGGGTACCTGTTACAACCTGGGCTTATCTGGTTGATTATTTATGTATTGCATCCAATGACTGGCATGTCCTAGAGGACTGAGATGATGTATTATTTTCTTTTTCATTGGATTGTTGTTTGCTTAGCTAGTATCTAACTCAGGGAAGTAATTAATTAAATGTTTGAAAGAGTGGTTATTTTGAAGAAAATTCAAGTTTGTTGAAGTATGTACAATATTGTGTTTGTTATGTTTCATGTCACTGAATGCTAGCTTCTGTAAGAAAGGTAAAGCTGAGTGAATGCTAATGTATGCATTAAAAAATATATGACATTCTAGAGAAGAAACTTGTTGATAAACATCATAGAAAGACAATCCATGGTATCATAGGGACATTACAGACCTTTATCAGAATATATAGAAAGCAAATTGGAAACATTTTAAACATTGGAGGCTGACCTGAAGTCTGCCTCAAGGACAAATGGAGAGAGATGCCTGAGTGAGCAAAAGTCAGTTATACAAACAAATATGAAGCCATCAAAGATTAGAAAACAGATAATATTTGGGTCTGACAAAGACCCAAAGAAACAGGACAAAGAAATGTGCACAACAATGTCATAACTGCAAATAGACGAATTAGAAAGCAATTTGGCAGGACTGAGGTATCCCCCCTTCTTAGAATCTATATTATCAGGCATTACAATTAATTATGTTCAAAATTATAATATCATATTTAGCAAATATTAACAGACTAAGCAAATACTATAGGTTAATGACTAAATGAATTATAGAATTTCTATAAAGTAAAGCATTAAATATCTTGAAAATGCATTTTTTTGTAACTTACAATGTACCATTAAATCTTTTATTTTGTTCAATAATCACTATATGCTGGAGGGATTGTTCAGTGTCCTTACAGAAAACCCAGATTCAGTGCCCAGCACCAACATGATGGTTCATAATCACTGATACAGCAATTCTTGAGGATTTTATATCTTCTTTTGGCTTCTGTGAGATATCAGAGACAAACAGTATATGTAGACAAAGCAGAGATACATACAAAATACAATTTTAAATTGACTGTAGGCCACTTAAAAACATTTGGTAGTCATTACATTGGAACATTTTAATCTACATACAAACAATCAATATTCACTTACTTATTGCCCAGGTCCCCTGAACTCAAGAAAACACAACCATACATTCCAAACCTGTGGCTCTACTGATTTGTTTCATAGGGAGGTATCACATGATGTAGGCTTTCGTGACTGGCTTCTTTAATTTAGCATCCTATTTCAAGGCTGAACCATAGAGTAGCATGTACAATTCTCTGAACTTTATTCATTATTGAAAACTACTTCCTGTTATGGCTGCTGAATCTTTTTAATGTATTCTTTTACAATTTTATACATTTAGATAATATACTTGAATCACATTCCCCACTTACCCTTTCACCCTCCCACTCGGCTAGCCACTTCTACCCAGTAAGTCCCTCTTGTATTTTGATATCTGCCGGACATTGTTGCTGTTTTGTTTTTATGACCTTGCATTTAATTACTGTTGCCTAGATAAGCCTGGATAAGAGTTAGGGTTATTAATATATGCAATGACAACTTACCAGTGACTACACTACTGAGGAGTATGACTCCTCCTCCCCAAACAGTGTGTTTTCAAATAACATTTAATGGTTGGAGAAATACCTTGTGGTGATTTGACTCATGGAAGGTGGCACTGTTGAAAAGTGTGGCCTTGGTGGAGAAAGTGCATGACTGTGGAGGGTGGGCTTTGAGGTTTGATGCTTGGGCTCCACCCAGTGCACAGGAGAGCCTCCTCCAGATTGCCTGTGGAAGCCAGTCTCTTCCTGGCTATATTCTGATCAAGATATAGAACTCTCAGCTCCTCTAGCACCATGTCTGTCTGCACACTGCCATGCTTCACTTCATGATGATAATGGACTGAACCTCTGAAACAGAGGTGAACAAATGTTCACTTTTATGTGGGAGGTGCCTTGGTCATGGTGTCCCTTCATAGCAATGAAACCCAAACTAAGACATACCTAAAATGCAATATCTATAAATGTAAACAAATTCAATTATAGAACAGAATGCTAGGATGTTCTTTTGTATCACTGAAAAGCAAATCCAGGGCTTCTTATATGATAGGCAAGCTCTCTACCCTTCATGCCTCCCTCTAGCTTCAGAAGGCCAGGTTTATAAGGGTAAAAATGCACTAATTGGTGAAAATTAGATAATACCAGTACATTAATTTTCCAATATTTATTTATTTACTTTTGCATGATGAATTTACAATGAGTATTCATATTCTTCTTTATATATTTTGATTTTATATTCTTTCATAGCAGATGTATCACTTTCATAACATAAGAAAGTAACAGGCTATATCTAAAATGGATGAAATAGAAATAAACAAAAGAATGTTGTAATTTTAAAATACTTCTAAGAGTTATAACAGAAATACAGTTTACGTAGTCAACTATACAGGATAAAATACCTACCCATCCACATAAGAATTTTTAATATCGCTAAGGAGGTAAGAAATAAATGTATTGTTACAATGTCCTACAATAGCCCTGCATATAAATGAGGCAGGGCACTACAAATCATGGTTGTCCCCTACCCATGCTTTCTTGAATGGTGTCTAGACATACCATCTATTCATGTGCTTATAGTATCTACAATTATTTGTCATAGAAAGGAAATCACAAGGTGGCTGAGAAAGTGGTGGAACATGTAATGGTGGGATCCTTGAACCAGAAATAGTTAAAAAAAAATAACTGGAGCAATGAGATGATAAATGTGCTGATTTTTTGCCATTATGGAAATTCTAGCTGTGGCTTTTTACATTTGGACCAGAAATCTGAAGGATATTCTTGCAACTTGCAAGCCTTGAACTGTGTGAATACCTTAACAATGATGAATGTGGCCCAAGACAATTGTACAGCCTATTTTGCAATATTAGAAATTGGGGAGCTTCTAACTATGAAGTTCTTATTTTCTCTTCTATTGCTGCGAAGAGACATCATGATCCAGGGAATGTTTAAAAAATAATCATTTAATGGTGTCTTGCTAACAGTTTCATAAAGTGAGTCCAGGACCATCATGATAAAGATCAAGGCATCAAGCAGATGGGCATGACACTAGAGCAGCAGCTGGGAGCTTACGTCTTAGCAACAAGCATGAGATAGGAGAGAAAGAGTAGGCCTGTCACTGGATTTTAAAACATTAAAGCCCACCCCCAGTGACACACTTTTTCTAACAAGGCCATACTTCTTAATCCTTCCCAAAACAGTTCCATTAACTCGTGACCATGCATTCAAATATATAAGCCTTTAAGGACCAATCTCATACAAACAGCCACAGTAGGTCTAAGTTGCTCTTAACATTTCAGTGAGAAAGGAATAGACAATTTTAATCAGGTGAGGAAATAGGAATGCTTCCATAACCTACAAGGCCAGACTACTACAATTAAAAAAATCTAAGGAGTGTGGATTTTCTCTAAGCCAATCCATGTGCATGTACCTTTGAAATTCTTACTTCAATGAGTAGTTAGAATGTAGATTATGCTGGGCTAGAATCAGGCAAAGACAGCTTCAAATGAGCAAAACCAGTGACAAGACATGTGTAAGCATTTATAGATGTTGAACAGGCCCCTGTGAGTGTTTGGCATTGAGCATGGGAAACAGATTGCAAGGCAAGGGGATCAAATTCCTAATTGCTAAAAATTACAGCATGTATCATATTCTTATCATGGGTCCATTCACAAGGGTCTGTCTCTTGGCCATTTAGTCTACTCTTAATTTGACAAAAGTGCCCAAATCTCCTCCATTTAGTTTCAAAGATTGGCCTTTAGCAGTAAGAGGTTTTGCCCTTAACCTTCACAAGGTAGATTTCCTTCTGCTACCAGCCTGCAGGTTACTCAAGTGGCACCTTGTGAAACCAAAGGAGAAATGGGAACAGTCCTCACCAATCACCAACCCCATCATTCAGAACGATTGAGGTCTGTCTTGTCAGTTTCCTGTGTAAGGACATTTTCTCTCCTTAGATTCCCTGTAAGTCAAAACAATCCACCACTATTATTTTTATAGCATGTCCATCTCGCCAAGTGTCAAACTCTTTACAACAAGAAATGGAATAGAAAGGCAGTGCCTTGCAGACTTGGGTACAGTTATTTTCAAACAGAAAGGGAAAATGACAAGAAGAGATTGAGCTGAGCAAAGTAAAAGTAAAGATAAGAGCCTCGCTTCGAAAAAAAAATAAGCAAGGCAAGATTGAGAGATTGCGTATAAATCAATCTCACGCTTTCTATATCTCCCAAGCCCTGCAATGTACAGGGTATGACATCCTCGGCATCTTTTATCCAGCACTTTGATGGTGAGGGTTGATATTAATTTTTAATGACAACAATATAATTACATGCTTATTTTCAAGTATCCTTCAGTTGGCCTTTCCAAATAAATGTCTACACACTGAAGATTAAATCACTTAATGAATGAATGAATGCAAATACCTAGACCAGTGCGTGACATGTATGGACACACTTCAAGGGTTTTAGCATTATTAATTGATGTTGACGAGGGTGATGATAACAGTAGTCTGTCATTAATCTATTTCTTACAAGCTCTCCATGATTAACGTTTTTAAACCTTTTACTATTTGAATGATCCTAGAAAGCTGATCTATAATAAGAGAATTGATCTACAATAAGATAGTTGATCTAGAGACATTTTGACATTTGGCAGTATATTCCAGGATTATTTGGGGTGGTGGGTACTTTTAGAAGCCCTTAAGGTTTCACTTTCATTAAACTCACCTGAGTTGCTTTACTTGAGATATGGAGCCCTTGTCCCTGAATAAAAATCTCTAAAACAGCATCTTTGGGTACCACTCTCATTCTGCTTTTGTAAGAATTCCCTGAGATGATTCCACAGCACCCACAAGTTTGACAACCTTTATTTTGAAGTAACCCACATTTACCCATCTTTTGTAGGATCTCCCTAAAGTTTTAATTGGAAGAGGTTTCTATGGAGGGAAATCGTGGTGTGTGAAATGTCTTCCATGGTTTTTCTGTAGTCTCCAGATTAAACATTTATTCCTTTGAATTCCAGTGTACCTAAAAGAGTCTCCATTTAAAATTTAAATACTTGGGGAAGCCATTAACATCCATTAGCACTCACAGTGAATGAGGTTTTTGAAAGTCAATCATTCAGCAAAGCTTCAAGGGGACAGGAAGATGAATGAATCCCACTGAGGAGCTGAAAGGCCAGCCTAACTGAAGCATTGCAGCTGAGAAACCTGTGCAGTCTGGGGAAGGGGAGACAAAGAGCTCTGTCCCACCTGCCAAAGATCAAAATGGAAAACCCAAGTGGTACAAATGTTTGTGGTAAAGAGCATCGCCGGGGACACATTTTACTTGTTTCTTTATCACTGTGATGGGCAATAGACCCCGAAGCTTGATACCTGCATTATAAGATAGAGTGAAGGACTGAAGAGAAAACTGAGTAGGTAAAGGGTCTGCATACAAGCATAAAGGCCTAAGTTTGACCCCTAGTACCCATGTAGAACCTGGGTATGATAGTACCCACCTGTAGTCTCAGTGGTGTGATAAAGTGGAGATGCTTAGATCAATGGATCTTACCTGTCAGCCATTCTAGCCAATCTCATTAGTAACTATCAGTAAATCCTAATGAGAGACATTGTCTCAACAAATAAGGACAAGGCATTGAGGAAGCTACTGTATGACCCTGCACTCTCGCCTCTGCTGTTGTATCATCTATCTATCTATCTATCTATCTATCTATCTATCTATCTATCCATCCTTCTATACTCTCCCCCTTCCCCTTCCCAACCCCCTCTCTCTCCCGTAGTATGCAGCATGATACACACTTGTAAACCCTGTACCTGGGAAGCTGAAGCAAACAGAGTGTTCATTCAAGGCCAGCCATAGTTAGACCCTGTGTCCTTATAAAACCCCATACCATGTATAATGAATAGACATCAATGCAAATCAATTTAAAATAAAAATACCATTGGGGAAAGAATTTCCTCTGTATTTCCTGCCTATCCTTTACCCCCTAGTGTGTTGAACTCAAGTCTGTGGCTGTCTATGCAAAACACTTTATTAAATAAGTATTTTTTTATAAATTTGAAAGCAAAACTAAATAAACAAAAATCTTAAAGCAAGCATTGGCCAAAAGCATTCTCAAAGGAAATAATCTTGATATCAAATCAATTTTATAAGATACTTACAATGTCAAACATAAATAAATAAATAATAAATGAACAAAAAGCTCTCTTGCAATGATCCACACTGATGCTCTCTACAACTTTAGGATTAAATCTGAACAAACTGAACAAACACAATGCCTTGATTTAACAAAACATCAGCAATCAGATTATTGTTTTTCTTAAATATTTTCAATTACTTATATTCTATTTTACTTTTTGATCGGTATAAGTAATATAATTTAGCTAAAGAAATTATTTCTCTCGTCACTGTCTTTTATCTATATAAATATGTCATCTTTTGTCTTCTGCTTTTTGTCTTATGTTACTACAAGTTAAATGTACCTGACTGTCTTGAAATGGAGTTACTGCTTAAGATGAATTGTTTAAATGGTCCAATAATGTTTAATGATGAAAGAAAGATGAGAGTGTTCCTACACAATGAATCGGAAGGACCAAAGAAAAGTATCTACTTGAAGTATAATTAGCCAGCCCTTGCTCAGGAATGAGTATGATAATCTGTTCTTGTCTGAATTTGGAAAACAGAAGGATTAGCCTTGCATTATTATCAATCGAGAACAACATACATGGGGTAGTTAGTTCTTTCTTCCCATGGCATTTACACGAACCATTGATAGATGCACAAATACCAATGGTTTTAATTTTTCAACTTTGTATGTATATTATCTAATATGCTATCTTTTGTTTTAATTTTTTTAATGAATTATCTGTATTAGGGTCAGGTCATGGGGATTTAAAAAGAAAATAAATAGAACAGCAACTTTTATTGTCGAAATTACGAATATAAGGGAGGTCTCTCCATCCCAAAACTAGAAGGGAGGAGAGACGCTGCCCAAGGGAGGAGGGACACGGCAAAGCCCGAATCTGCTTCCTCATCCCTCCTATTTGTGTTGAAAATGGCAAAGACCTAACACTTGAACAATGACTTGCATTTGTGATTCCAGTGTGCAGGAGGCAGAGGCAAGGGGACTGCTGTGGTAAATTTAAAACAGCTTGGGCTATATGCACTCAGTCTCAGAAACGAAAAACAAAAACAAAAAAACAAACAACAAGGATAAAAACAAACAAACAAACAAAAACAGAAAAGAATACTTCTAATGTTCAATGATGCTAATAAAAACTGTATTTTCCCATTACACTAGTAGACCATTTAAATGTTTATCTTTTAAGCAGTAGCACCATTTCAGGTCAGTCGGTTACATTTATTTTGGTGTAACAAAAGATAAAAATGGATATTTCTAAAATATGTGATTGTATTAACAAAACACAAACACCTTAAGGTTTAAAAACTAAGGAAAATTCATGGGTTATGATATTCTGATATAAATAAGAAAAATTAACTATTTTTGGTTGTAATTTTGTGGTTATTCTTTCTTATTGCAGTTACAATATAAAATAATCATTCTTTGCTTTACATTCTTGGTGGGCTTAAACTTTGCTTTCTTCTGTTTCAATACTCTGTCACTGAAATCACATTATAAAATATTGTAAGTCTTAAAGTATGTACTAGTTGTTTGGTCTTACATTACGAACTTTTCACAATTATGGTTCTATTGTATTTACCATCCTCAGTTAGCAATATGACCTTGTGATTTTAGACAGCAGGGACAAATCCATTTCAAAATGAACTTGATTTTTAACGGAAGAAAACATATTACACAAATACTAATTATATAGACTGTGTTTTAATACCAAAATAAGTAGAAAAATGTTTACAAATATAAACACTCATACAGAGACCTACATCCTACACAAAAATAAAACTCATCTCCTCCATTGTTATCTAGGAGATGAGATTCATGCTTTGAGTAGTATGCGACTCCTTTTAGTCAACAAAGCCCTCCACTTGATAGTTCATTTATTTGGGTGGAGGCAAATGTGGAGTAGATAAGCCAGCAGTCTGTATGACACATGCTGACTACTAATGAGATGTATTTCCAGCAGAGTTTAACCCTTCCATCAATCAGAACCTACCTTCCTTTATATCTTTACTCTTTGTTGTGTCCCCTAGAACTAAATGTGTTCTCAGTCTAATGCATCTAAGAGTACAAGGAGGAGAACAGTGTTAAAGGCATTGACCATGCTAGTCCACACCCAAAGCCCTCATCACGTAGAGGCTACCCAGCCTTGCTTCCTCCTTTCAAGTCACACGTGCAAATCCCTTTACCTGACTCTTGATGAATTTTGCTTTAAAGGTTCTGTAAAGCCAATTGTTCAATGGCTACATCCTGTCCTCTGACTATATAATGCATGTAAAAACTCTGGAATTCTCTATGCTATAATATTCTTTTCTGTGAACATCCCCCTTATTTCTCTCTGTCAGTTTTAGTTTACACGAACACCTGTTTAGTTTTATTTTGCTCACAAATGACTTCCTGGAAGCTAAGGCTGAAATCCCACAGTGTACTAATCTGTGCTACTAAAACTTTACAGTGTCCAAGGAGAGATGCCCAAGAGGCTGTGAAACATATAACTTGAGGTTAGTCCATGAGAGCCAGGCTAGAGGGTGGGATTTGCTTTTTCTTAGACTAAAAGTATCAATGAAGAAAGCCACTGTTAGGAATGACTTTATAAGGTGCAGAAATATTTTTCTGTTCTCTTATTTGCTCATACAGGGTTTCATTTAATTAAATATCAGAAGATCAAACAGAAAAGTCTTATCTATTTTGGGTAGTGTGCCAATGACAGATTTACATTTCTACAGCAGTAGCTTCAGTCTGAGAAGAGGTCAACTTCAATAGATAGGACACCTACCCTTTGTTTCACTGAAGTTCCTAACAAAAATTTCTAGTGTTTACACATCAAGATGTCTCATATTATATTTTGACATATCTGCTAGATGTGGTGAACCTACCTATATCATTGAGTCCTTTCTAAGTTGGTAGTATTTTGCAATTGGACAGTTATTTACATTGGTAATCTTGTTTTCTTACCTCCTACTCTTCCTTCCTTCTTTCCTTTCTCCTTCCTTCTTTTTCTCTTCCTTTTTCATTCTTTCAGACAGAATTTCCTTGTATAATCCCAGTTCTCCTCAATTATACAATCTTCCTGCCTCTGCCCACTAAGTGTTGTGATTGGTGTATAAACCAGCTTTACCTGGCTCAAAGAAAATGATGTTGTTGCTGTTCTGTTGGCATAATTTCTGAGGTTTAACAATTCATTAGAGACCGTCGAGCCGTCAGATGTTAAAGTAGAAAGGAAACCTGTGCAATGCTCCCTGGAAAACCTAAAATGGCAGGCACGGTGACTTGCACGGAGTTAGTAATAAGTTAATATTATGGCTTGAGGGTAAAAATCAAGGTGTATGGTACTCCCATAATTTGGCATCTTCAGCTGCTGACATTCAACTGAACATATTTCTCATACATCTAAGAAGAAATGGCTGTGGATTCTATATGGATGTGGATTAGAAACAGCAAAACCAAAATGAAAAAGGTAATTATTTTGATAGTTTATTAAAATAAGAAAGTACAATATATAAGATATTTTAGGCATTGCTCATTTATGTATACAATTGTGGCTTGAATAAGTGCCTTTAAAATAATATGCTCATTTCTACCTATTGAGAGAAATAGCTATTTCTTAGTATTTTCCTTTGGGCCACATTGCTTTTTTTTCCCCCAACACAGTTTGCCATGCAATCAAATTAAAGGGTCCATGGGCACCACCATTCATCCCAGAATCAAAAGAATCATTTGTTCAGAAAGGTATAGCCATGCCAGGCTCAGCACTAGTCAATTACTGGTTACTCAAGCTGTATTTTCTCGTGATAAATATGTGGAATTAAAATAATTGCAAATGTGTATATGCACATGAAAAGAAAATATCGTATGCATACATGCCACTGATGATAGTGGGAGTTAGGATATATTTGCCTCAGAGCAATATGCAATTCTTATTTTGAACAGGGTCATTACCTTGAGCTCATATTTATTGGAACAGCAGATGAGTGGTGAGAGCTTTGTATAGGGGAACTATCCAGCAGGGTTAACCTTTCAGCTACTCTATAGGCATGGATAGCTCATGTAGTAAGTGGCTGGAAGATTGACAGAAAATACACAATGACCTACTGAAGTGTTTATCAGCTCTTGTTACCTCTGTGGAATCTTGTGATTCCATTAGAAATATACTTAGTCATTTTCTGATCCCAGACTAAAAAGCTAACCATTACTGTGACCTACACACTAGTGAGTTAAGTGCCAAATATTGAAAAGGCTTAAAATTCAGGAATCAATCATTAAGCTAGGAGCAGAGGCAAGATCAGGTACAGTCCTCCTGAGGACTCTACAGAGAACCATTCAGATAGGCAATGGAAATCCAACCCAACAGATAGCTCTGAAGCTTTTACACATAAGAAAGGAAGAACAATGTAAATAACTTAATTTCCTTTAAAACATCTTATTTCTGATTCTCACACACTATGCAATTCTTAGCAAGCTAATGACAAAGTTGGTTCTCTGTTTCTTGTAAACAAACCAACTATTAAAAATTGTATATAGAAAACCAGGAAAGATATCTAAATCTTACTCTTTCTAAGATTACCACAAACAAACTCTGTGGCTTTTCATTGTCAAATCCCAAGTAGTCCATTGAAAAGTAGTGGTTATATATTGTGTTCATGCTGTTGCTAGAGTCATTCCTGAAGTTACAACATCAGTATGTCAGGTAGCAGCCCCTCCAGGCCAAGGAACAAACCTAGATATGATTTGATTCTATAGAAGTGTACCCTCTTTCTATCCTGGGAATCTTATTGTATTGTTATGCTTCTCATCCAACTTTATATCTGTGTATTGCTAGAAACCATTTTACTTTCACTGCCTGGGCCTTTACACTTTCTCACAGGAGGGAGGATATTAGAAAGACATGAATCTGAAGGAGAAAGGTTCATAAGGTCAGGCTGCAGCAGACTCTCAGAAGCCCATTCTGGGATTAGCAGTACAGAGACTGATATAGCAAGTTTGCATTTTTAATGCCATCCTCAGACCTTTTCTGCCTCCTTTTCTGTAGATACCACAGTGGGAAGCTAGGATTTCTATGGGGACTGAGAAATGTTGCTTTCCAGCCTCAAGCATATACTTAAGAATTAGTATTGACCATTTTATGTGTATTGTTTATGAAAGAACAATCATAACCTGTAAAATATCTCTCTCTTCCTCTCTCTCTCTCTCTCTCTCTCTCTCTCTCTCTCTCTCTCTC
>JADRCD010133017.1:0-27194 GCA_019843815.1 Montemys delectorum | reverse complement strand
CCCCCCCCCCCCCCCAGGGCAATCCCCCAGGCCCTTAAATGCTCTATCCTGAGCCTATCTCAGTAGGCCACGTAGTGCGTGCAGATAGGTTGCCATACTCGGAAGCAAGCACAGCCAAATCAGGTGTTGTTTATCACTCTAGTGCTCCAGCAAGGAGCAGAAACAGGCGCCCTGAGCAGTTCAGATGGCTCTCTACAGTGACCAACTAAGAAGACCCTAACACTCACTGAACCATTTAGTTATGAACTTATGAAATCATTTATTTATGAAGTTAATGTACTCTAAATCTCAGGGATATTTGATATCAAAAGCACAACAAGGTCTAAGAAATCTTTTAGGTGACTTCTGTAAATAGATGTTTGTTATAGAAATTGGTTCGAGAAAACTTTTGATTCTTTTTCTCTTAAAAATGTGCATATGAAGCAGGCGGAGTTTATGAAGTTTTGAGACTCTACCAATTGGGAGGTGGTAGATGTTAACTCTTCAGTGAATGTCTGCTAATGTTAGTGCTTTGACTCATGTAATGTTCTTTCTTAATATATCCTTGTATCAATGGCATTCTGTACACATGGTTTGAACTGTACATCTTGGGGGAATTCAAAATCTTTTAAGATTGGCTCTGTACATATTTGTGAGTTGCCTTTCATTGTTTCATTGTGAAGTTTTTACAAATCTTTGAATCTTTTTTGGGGGTGGGGTGTATACTCAAGACAGTGTTTCTCTGGGTAGCCTTGGCTGTCCTAGAACTGGCTTTATGGACCAGACTGACCTCCAACTCACAGAGACCTGCCTACCTCTACCTCCTGTGTGCTTATTCATTCATTTTGACAGGTAGGATTTACTTCATACTCACAACACACTAGAATTATGATGTCCAAAATGAGAGTAAAGTTGCACCCAAGCCATAACTGAACATAAAGCTGGCTTTGATTAGATTGTGCATTCTTCTCCATTCAGCACTTGAGACGGGATGCAGAAGCTGGCTTTTCATACGTATGTGCATGCACGTGATTTTTTTTTCTAGTTTATGTTATGTTTATGAGTACATTGTAGTCATTGGAACCCATTACAGATGATTGTGAGCCACCATGTGGTTGCTAGGATTTGAACTAAGGACCTCAAGAAGAGCAGTCAGTGATCTTAATCGCTGAGCCATCTCTCCAGCCCAGAAGCTGGCTTTCATGTATACATAAAGAAAACACAGTGAAGGAGAATATAAATTACTAGGGTTCTATTAAGTCTTGGAGTTGTGTTAAGTTTCCACTCTTTCCTTAGTTTTTTCTATCCTCATGTAGTGAGTTCAAAGAACAGTGATAGGAAAGATATCTTGTCTATGCTATGAGTGCTGTGTTCCTTACAGTTTGTATAGAAAGTATAACATTTAGTGGATTAGTTTAACAATTTGACATATGGAATCCACTGATCTAGGATAAGAGCCATATATGGTAATGCAAGGGAGAACATTATCACAACAAATTATCATTTGGCATATTGCAATTTCCCTTTTCTTTTTTCACCTTGAGAATTTCAGTTCATGCCTTAGGATTTATCTAAGGTGTCATATCATCAGGTAGCTTTTCCTATTTAGCCCATAGTTAGCCAGTCACTTGTTTGTTCTAAATTCTAGGAGGACATATTCACATGGTTTCATGTGTATTTTGTCTACATTTTCAAACAGTAGTAGATGACTGAACTTGTTTATTTAATACTTTTTGCTCTAATGTTTAAGGCAGAGGCTAAAACAGAATAAACAATCACAAAATGCTCGCAAAGATAAACTAGATATGTGTTTAAGATTTAAGATAATTACTTTTTTTTAATGAGGTCAAAGATGGATACCTTTCGATAGAATGGAAAATATCTGTTTAAACTCATTTAAAAAAAAGATGTTTAAAAAGATTTTAAATTAAAGGAAACAGAACATCAGATCAACAATATGATTACATCAAACTTTATTTTAGGTTAAAAATAAATAAAACCATTAAAACACATTCTATGAATCACTCCTCTTTGTAGCAGAGTGACAAGAAGTCTAAATAAATCATCTATGTTTTCCAGAAAGGAAAATTAGAATTTTAAGTACAAAGGTCAGTGACATGGGATTAGTGACTGCCTAATTCAAGGAAACAAGGAGCAGCTGTGTCCTCAGACTCTGCTGCTGTTCATGAATACCATATTCTGAGGAGCTTAATACTGATATTTCTTTATAAAATTTAGTAGACTCAGAAGTTTAGTAGACACTTCACTACTTTTACTTTAACAGAAAAGGCCCAAGTAGCTAGCTGTCTTCTTGATGAATCAAGAGGAAAGTAGAGGAGGAGAAATGAGAGAGAAAGGGAAGGAAGGAAGGGAGTTCCACTCTCATGACTTAGTTATTTCCTATAGGGCTATTCTCCAAATATTGTCCAATTAAGCTTAAACATCTGAATTTTCAGAGGAACCAACTAAGTCCATAGGAGCAATTAGGAAGACTAAAGGAGTAACCACAAGCAATGACGAGTGAGCTAGTATGGAAGGCCTACAGGTAGTATGCCTGGTGAATTAGTACTCAACAACCACAAAAAAGAAAATTAATTTAATATATATTACTTTATTTGTACAAAAATAAATGAGTACAGAAACACTACCATTTTTCTTAAACATCCCTTCTAGTGGCTTAGTAGCAATGGAATAGTTTTAGTCCTTGGGCTCAGCAAACTTAATTTGGAAAACTAAGAGACATAGAGTCCATTTAAATTGTCTTCCCTGAAGTTCTGTTCACAAAAAAATAACTATGGCCCTGAGTGCCTCTGACGTTATAGTCCACTGTCCAGCTCAGCCTTGAAAATCAATTGGTACTTTCATGAAAGTCTTTATTGATGTTTGTAGCTTAATAATCTTCCTTACTTTCAAGTTGCTTTGCTTTATTAATGTCTTTTAATTATTTCTAGTTAATTTGAATTAGGATTTACACATGTGACCATTTCAACAACATAATAATATCAATTTAAAAGATTTTCCAGTTAAAATGAGTAGAAAATTTATATTATATTATTGTTTTAGCTGAATTCTAACTAATGGAACAGATAGCCAGGTGGGAATTTAACTAAATATTTTGCCTCAACATTTTGTAGAAATAATAATTCTGTAAGTATTAAAAATTGGTTATAAATGTCAAGTGGAGTATTGCTCATTCATTTATAATGTGATGATTTTCACATATACAGGTATATGTGCTTATAAATACATATACATAAATATATACAGTATATATATATTCTGTATATATATATTCTATATATATATATATATATATATATAAACTCTAAAGAGTTTACTTCTATTTGGACTCAAAAGTAAAACAAGGAATCATTTGCATTTACCTTCAGATCTGTGGTCAAGCTGTGGATAGTTGCATTAGCATTGACTACACAGCTCAAATGCTATTCAGACAATGGTTCATTCATTTGATGAATAAGCATTTACTAAATGCCAAAAATATTACAAGATTCTAACAATATGGAAAGATTGTAGTTCTTAGTATTTATATTCTTACAGATATTTACGTGTTTGTAAGGCTCTATGTATCAATATTCCTCTGAATTTCTCTTGCAAAATGAAAGATAGGTATAGTTACACCCACACACAGACACAGAGAGAGAGACAGAGGGGGGCTGGGAAAGGGAGATAATTAAGGTAAGATTGTATGATTTCACTGTTCTGAAATATCAGTTTAGATGGTATATTCATTTCCTAGTATATTGTATTGTTCTATTTAGTAATTAGTTCAAGCATCAATTCATTGATGCTCTTATTTTAGTACTTAAGTGAGCTATGTCAAAAAGTTGTATACATACACACACACAAATGCCACGCACACTCATCTACACCAATCATATCCAAATTATCGGGGGTAAAAGCCTGATTAAGGATGAGAGGCGTTAAGGACCCAAAAGGGTGACTGTGACTCCTGGGTATTCAAGATAGTCGCTGGCATCTCCTAACTCAGACATGTTCCAGATCAGTCTTTCCAATCGGCAACATGCTCTCAAATTTAGGCATAAAGGTACCCCAAGAAATGATTCATTAATGGCTAAGATTGGGCTTGTTTCCTGGCTAGCACTATGTCTCCAATATATCCTAATTCAATTCCAAGCTATCCTTAGGTCGGAACTTCCAGGTGCTTCCCTCCAGGGAGACCCAGAGAATTACAGGAAATGCAAGATTGGACTATCCTAGTCCTTGCCTCTAGCAGAATCAGGGAATTAGCATAGAAATACCAAATTAGCCCCATCGGGGAGGGCACCATTGCTCTCTTCCACCTGCTTCACACTTGGCCACCTGATTCTACTGACCTTGTGTAGCAGTCACTTACCTACTGACTTCAGTCTTGCGCCCCTTGCTACAACCCCCGTCCATCTATGTGACTCTAGTCATTCACCTTGTTTTCTGTATGCCATATAAGCCTGATTCTCACTTTGTGCTCTCTCTTGGACTCTCTCTTGGATTTGGACTCTCTCTTGGATGGAGACTTGCACTAGAACTTAGTGCTTGGGCCCAGGGGATGCAGCGCCTATCCAGAGGAGATGGCTGCTGCTTTAGACCCAGTGTGTTTCAGGCAGCCTCAGATGTACCTCAACAGCTAAGCTGCCAGGTTTATCATCTCTTTTTTCCAATGACTGTAAAAGTCTGATGCCATTTTTAAGAAATACATTCAGATTCACACACCCTTTTGTCAAGTCTGTTTGTTATCCTCCGACTTAATTGCCCACCTGACCAGAACTCTCATCCCATGGAAATTTGGGTCCCCGAAATGAACCTGGTCCACGGCACACAAACATACAGATTTAAATGTCAAAGATGTTTTATAGTGCACAGATCTACTGGCAGTAGAGATCATCTTTATATTAATCACATCTCCTTAAATATAAACATATGTATGCATATATATTTTACCAGGAGATCTATAATCCATACAACTTATTTCACTGAGTAACAACTATATTAAAGACGTGAAAATGTGAAATACATTGTAGAGTATATTTTGAGGAGTTACAATAATACAATAAATAAATAACGGCAGTCGGTTTTTTTTAAGATTTAATTTATTATATGTAAGTACACTGTAACTGTCTACAGACACTCCAGAAGAGGGCGTCTGATCTTGTTACGGATGTTTGTGAGCTACCATGTGGTTGCTGGGATTTGACCTTAGGATCTTCAGAAGAACAGTCAATGCTCTTAACCACTGAACTATCTCTCCAGCCCTCAATATTTTTCAATGATACTGATTTCACTAGCTTTATCCTTACCTAGCAGAGTTACCTTGTCTAGATTTTTAGTAGACTGTTTTTTTCCCTGTGTCTTATTTCAACTGGTTTTTGTACTTTACATAGTAAAGAAATGAAAGTTTCAATATTTTCAAATACTATCAATATTTTCTCTTAAGTAATGCTATTGATAAAGTAGCCATGGAAAATTTTCCCTGTTTCACAGCAGATAGCATTACAAATACATATCTATAAATTTCTAACACTTTCACATTGTATTTGATGTGCTCGATAGAAAAGAAATAAAACATAAAACATACTGACCAATAACAGGCATAGAAAACTTCCATCCTTAGAAGGATATATATATATGCTTTGATCCTTGTATAAAAATAAAACCACTTAGTATTCCCACATATATATATGTATGTGTGTGTACATATACATAAATATACATATATAGCTATATAACAACTCTGAATAAAATAATCCATCATATACATATATAATTTATATGGGTATGTGGGTATAACAACTCTGACAAAAAAATTTAAGATATTGTGTATGTGAGTGTGTAAAATAGTGTGGAGACTTTCAAATTAGTCAGGAAAAAGCAAACAAATAGGCAATTCTTTCTGTCTCTGTCTCTCTGTGTCTCTCTGTGTCTCTGTCTCTGTCTCTGTCTCTGTCTCTGTCTCTGTCTCTCTCTCTCTCTCTCTCTCTCTGTGTGTGTGTGTGTGTGTGTGTGTGTGTGTGTGTGTGTGTGTATTTTCAAGCATGTGAATGGTGGAAGAACTTACCATTGGTGCCAATGTAGCAAAATATTTAAAAATATGATAAACCATGATGGTAAGTAAAAAATATCCCTTTATTATTCTGTTACAGTTAATAGGGTAAGTAAGCTTTCAAAATAAAATACAAGAAATAGTGACTCAAATGACTTAAGTAATGATTTAGGAACTACATACAGAGCTAGTTTAAATGAAAACCATTAACAGTGATGATTATTATTAAACAAAGATACTTTAAGTGGGAATTCTAAGTGGTTTTATACAAGGATCAAAGTTATATAGAGAGTAGGCTAGAAGAGTACTATTGACATTTATAATATTTGAGATAATGGAATTTTGTAAGTAACAAACATGTTATAGTTACTACCTAGTGATAGGGACCACAAACTATTAACATTTAGTGCTAATATAAAATGTAGAATTTATTTGAAGAATTTTTAGATTCATATCATCACCAAATAGTGATACCTTGACTTCTTCCTTTCCAAATTGTATCTCCTTTATCTCCTTGTATCTTACTTGTGATATTGCTCTGGATAGAATTTAAAGTATTATATTGAATAGAAGCCAAATAGTAGGCAGCTTTGACTTATTCCTAATTTTAGTGGAATTTCTTTACGTTTCTCTCCATTTAGTTTGATGTTGGCAGTTGGCTTGCTGTATATTGCTTTGATTATATTTAGGTATGTATGTGCCTTGTATCCCTGATCTCTGTAATACTTTTAGGATGAAGGGGTGTTGGATTTTTTTCTAAGGTCTTTTCAGCACCTAATGAGATTATCATGCAATAAAGCAAGAAAAGATGACAAGGGAATACAAATTGGAAAGGAAGAAGTCAATGAATTTGCAGATGATATTATAGTATACATAAGTGATCCCCAAAATTCTACCAAAGAACATCAATAACTAATAAACCTCATCATCAAAGTGGCTGGATACAAAATTAACTCAAAGAAATCAGTAGTATCCCTCTATACAAATATCAAAGGGGTCAAGAAAGAAATTAGGAAAACAACAGCCTCTACAATAGCAACTAAAAATACACAATGTCTTGGTGTAACTCTAACCAAGTAAGTGATAGATAGGTATGACAAGAACCTTAAGTCCCTGAACAAAGAAATTGAAGAAGATATGAGAAGATGGAAAGATCCCCCAATGCTCATGGATTGGCAGGATAAAGCAGTCTACAGATTCACTGTGATTCACATCAAAATTACAACACAATTTTTATAAACCATAAAAGCAATTCTCAACTTTATATGGAAAAACAAAAAACCAGGATAGCCAAAAGAATCCTTAACAATAAAAGAACTTCTGGAGCTATCACCATCCCTGAGCTCTACATGTACTACAGATCATTAGTGATAAAAAACTGCATGGTATTGGTACAGAAACAGATACTTTGATTAATGAAATCTAATCAAAGACCCAGATATGAATGCACACACCTGTGGACAGTTGATTTTTTTGATAGGGAAGCCAAAACCACATAAGAGGAAAAAAAAAAAAAAAAGCATCTTCAAAAAATAGTGCTGGTTTTACTGGATGTCAACATGTAGAAGAATGCAAATAGATCCATAATCATCACCCTAAACAAAACTCAATTCCAAGTGGATCAGGACTTTAACATAAAACCAGATACACTAAATCTCAGAGAAGAGAAAGTGGGAAATAGGCCTGAACACATTGGTATGAGAGACAATTTCCTGAACAGAACATCAATGGCTCAGTCTCTAAGATCAACAATTGGTAAATGGGACCCCATGAAACTGAAAAGCTTCTATCAGGCAAAAGAGACTGTCAATAGGACAAAATCGCAGCTTACAGGTTGGGGAAGGATCTTCACCAACCATACATCTGACAGAGGGGTAATATCCTAATTATAAAGACTTCAAAAAGTTAGACAACAACAACCCAAACGACCCAATTAAAAAGTAGCATATAGAGCTAAACACTGACTTCTCAATAGAGGAATCTCAAATGGTTGAGAAGCACTTAAAGAAATGTTCAAAGTCCTTAGTTATCAGGGAAATGAAAATCAAAACTACTCTGAGGTTACATCTTAAACTCTTCCTAAAAGCTAACATCATTAACTCAAATAATAGCACATGATGTAGAGGATGTGGAGCATAGGGAACAGTGCTTCATTGCTTTTGGGGGTACAACCACCCTGGAAATCAATATGCTTTCTCAGGAAATAGGGAATAGTTCTGCCTCAGAATGCAGTTACAGCACTGCTTGGCATATACCCAAAAGATGCTCTATCATCCCAAAAAGACACTTGATCAACTATGTTCATAGCAGCTTTATTCATAATAGCCAGAAACTGGAAACAACCTAGACTGAAGAATAGATAGAGAAAATGAGACACATCTACACAATGGATTACTGTTCAGCTATTAAAGACAAAGACACTATTAATTTTGCAGGCAAACGGATGAATGGATGGAACTTGAATATATCATCCAGAGTGAGGTAATTGAGTCCCAACAGGTCATGCATTATGTACTAATTTATAACTGGATATTAGACACAAAACACAGGATACCCATGCTATATTTCACAGACCCAAAGAAACTAAACAAGAGGGAAGGCCAAGCGGAAGGTGTTTGCATTTCATTAGAAGGGGAATAAAATAGTCATAAGAGGAAAATGGGTGGTGGAAATTAAGAGGGAGATGGGATGAGGAAAGGAAAAGGGGCTTAAGGATCAGGTATGGAGAGGGACAGGAGAGATGACCAGATGTCCATGAGAATGAATAGAAACATGCAACTTATGGGGTTGAGTAGGTGGGGGGCATCTCTAGGATGTGACAGAAACTTGGAACTAGGGAGTTGCCCGAGAATCAATGGGGGTACTTTAGATGCCATTCAGACCATTGGGGATATAGAATCTGAAGAGGCCACCTTCAGTAGCCAGGCAGAAACTCCAGTCTACCCATAAAATTTTCATGCCAAAATTAATCCTGTCTACAAAAAATGTAGGGACCTGGGGTGGAGCAGAGTCTAAAGGAATGGCCAACCAATAACAACCCCAACTTTAGACACATCCAATGGACAAGTACCAATTCTTGACACTATTAATGACTCTCGGTTCTGCTTGCAGACAATAGTCTAGCATGGCTGTCCTCTAAGAAGCTGCACTCAGCAGCTGACTTAGATTCAAACACTCATAGTCAAACAGTTGATGGTGCTTGGGGACTCTTAGGAAGACTAGGATGAAGGAATGCAGGACCAAAGGGGATAGAAACTCCATGGGGAGATCAACAGAGTCAACTAACTTCAACTCTTGGGACTCTCAGAGACTGAACCACCAACCAAAGAGCATACACCAGCTGGTCCTAGACCTTCATGCATATATGTAGTTTTGTCTTCATGAATGTCCTTAATAACTGGAGTCAGGGCTATTCCAACACCTGTTGCCTGTATGTGGGGTATATTCTTCTTGCTGGACTGTATTCTCTGGTTTCAGTAGGAGAGGATGTACCTTGCCCTACAGAGACTTGATGGGCAAGGGGGATATCAAGGTGGGGCATTGCTCAGAGGATGAATTGAGGGAGGTGAGGGCAGAAAGATTGTGGGTGGGGATGACCACGAGGGGGGTCAGTGATTGTTGTGGAAAGTGAATAAAAAAAAAAAGGGTGTAGAATTCAACAATTAGCTGTAAACTCTGAAATTTTAGCAGTGCAATAACTTGATCATAAATAGCAAATTATGCAACTTGGAAGAAATATGAGCATAGAAAGAAAGAAAGCCAATAATGGTATTACAGTTTTATATATGCACACAGGCTTGTTTTGCCAGCAGTAGCATGATGTGTACTATTCTTACATACTGAGAAAGAAGCTTCTGCTTGTTGTGTCACCATTTGGTCAGTATATTTACTGCCTTTTATACAAACTCCTCACTGTATATTTGACAGGTCTTTTCATATATTAGACTTGGCATGAAACATCTCAGAAAAGTAGGGAACTCTTCAGATGATATATTTCACTAAGTTATATCACATTTTAAACACTGAAACTCAAAAATGATGACTAGCACTATTGTCAAAAAAGATAGAATTATCTCCTGTGTCTTTGAAATCCTTGTTTGTAGGCTCCAATGTTTGTGCTATACGTGTTTCCGATGCCATAATGAGCAAACTCTAGGATGGGAAAAAGCAAGGATTAGTAGAGTCATCTTTCGAGTGCATCTGTCATGGTTGACATTTCATGTTGTTAGTGATATATGACTTTGGGTACTTATAATTATGAGAATTTTATTTTAGTTTCTTTCCAAAACAGGAATATAGTAATAACACTTATATAATTCTCTGATAAAATGAAGCTGCCAACACAGCACATTGCCTGGTGCACATTAAGCACTTGTGTTAAGCCATACATAAATATTAATATCATCTCTAAGCCCAGTATTACTCCAGATCTGTGTATTACAGCGGTGAACAACATAGAACCTCTACTCATCTTTATTACTCTCAGAGTAAGGAAAGAGAAAGTGTTGAACGGAGCTATTTTTGTAGAGTTTATACTTGAGCGGAGGGAGAAAACTTACAAATGGAAATGAAGTTATACAACTCTCAGAATATGGTATGTGCTATAGATGAGAATAGAACAGTTGAAGGAGGTTTGGGGGGCGGATAAATAGGCTCTAAATTTAGCACTGAGGCTAAAGGTAGTGCCCCTTAAAGTGACATTTCAGACATTTCAGGATGTGACATATTTTCAAAAGGGTATTTTGGGCGTTGCATACAGAAGAAAGGAACAAATATCAATTATGATGCTCTTGCTATAATCTAGATTATTGATAATGGTGTGCTTGCCTGGATGGCAGCTGTGGGGTGATGAGGAGAGGCTGAGTCTCCTCATGCTTCAAAATGAATGCTAAGGGATTTGCTACAGGCTCGAGAAGTTAAGTGGTGGATAAAGTGTCTCTAATGGTCTCTGTCTGAGCAACAGACAGAATAATGTAAGTAAGTAAAGAATAATGTAAGGAAGATTGTGAAGAACTAGCTTGAGGCTGCAAAGTCTTTTAGGTAAAGTTGAAATGTCAAGAAAGTGGTCTGTTTGGATAGAGCTCCAGCAGAACCTGTAAGCTGGTAATGTGAATGTGAATGGTTGTATATCTAGCACTGAGCATCAGTCAGTCTAATGAACTGTCAGAGTGAGGTAGAAAAGACAAGAACCATGTACATACTGCTTGGGCAGGAGAGAAGGCAGCATAGTGAAGGGAAAAACCGGAGTCGAGTTAAACAGTAATCAGTACACACATGTATTTGATATAACATAGTACCAATGTTAACCTAAGAACGTTCAAGTTTGGGGTAAAAATACGCAATTGAAGAAACACATAATTTTAGAAACATGAGAACTACCCATGAGAAAGTAATATCCAAGAATACTAGTAAACAAATTATGATGAGGGAGAAAAAATTAATCTAAAAGCAAATACTGCAAAATTTTCAGTCAGGATGCATTCAGAGAATCAAGTACTAGACATAGAAAATTAGAGACATTTTGATTCTGATATGTTTTGTTGCTCGACATCAGTGTTTGGAATAATGGTCTAGGAGAAAGAAGAGAGGGTAAGTTCAAAAGCATGGGGCAGACTCAATTTTATTGACCAATTTTGTAAGCAAAGAGAGGTGGTAATATGGTTTGATAGTTGGCAAGAGAGATGAAATTAAAATAGCCTTTCTATTTCTAGCAAAGAAAGTGTGACAATAATTCCATAGAAAGAAAACTGGTACAAGACAATGAAAAGAGACAAACCACAGACACATATTTCATGTCCTAGTGAATTTGTGGTTCACTAAAGTAAGAATGAATGGTCAAGATACAGGTAGAGATGTTTCCCTAAGTAGATATAGAGACACACGTGACAGAAAAATAATTCCACCTAAAGGTGGAACCAAAAGAATATTTGAAAATTAATTAGTTTCTTTAATGTAACAAATTTATGGAAAGAATTTCTGATATAAACTGTAATGCATTTGACATTTACCCAGTTTTCTACATCCTAAAAGCATTGTTCAACAATTGTTTTTATTTCCTCTTAAATTTTCAAGATATAAATCCTAAAACAGCTTACCTAATTAGAAGGAAAAAGCATATAAAGTGATTTCCTTCCAAATAAATGTCACTCAAAAACTATAAATTTGAGTATTTTTGTGTTTAATTCAAAACACATTTATTTGCTGTCATTTTATTAATGAAATGTGACAAGAATGCCATTATAAACATGCAATTATAATTTGTATATGCTTTCTGAGTATTAAACCTGCTACTTCTTATTTATATGTATAATGGTAACCATGTACTAGTAAATGTGTAGGCATAATACCAATGACCTTAATTAGCATACTGCTTCTGTGTTCATCTGAGATTCAATATGTTCTAAGCATTTAGACAATGAGTATGTTTTGGAACATTATATAAGAGTGTGTCACAAACAGCAAGGAAGTAAATAACAAAACACTTTGTGGGAGGATTTGAGAATGCAAATATTTTTTGGTATTGTTGGCTTGTTGTAAATTGGCTTTGTTTGTTTAGATATGTCCAGTTAGATAAAAGTCACTAAGACTGTTAGTCATGAAAGGGTGTTGGATTTTGTCAAAGGATGTTTCAGTGTCTAATGAGATGATCTATATTTTTTCTTTAGATTGTTTATATGGTAGATTACATTGATAAATTTTTATATATTGAACCATCCCTGCATTGCTAGGAGCCAGAGGGGATAAGGACAGCACAAGAAAATCCACAAAATTAACCAACATGGGTCCACAGGCTCACAGAGACTGAGCACACCCCAGCTGACCTCTAAAATCCCTGGGGCCACCAATCTCTTGAAGGTTAGGTATATCATCTCTGAATGAATACAAAACCAGCAGTCTTCTGCTGTATGTGTGCTGGGGGCCCCATATCATCTGGTGTATGCTGCCTGTTTGGTGGTCCAGTGTTTGAGAGATCAAGGAGTGTACAGATGAATTGAGACTGCTGGTCCTCCTACAAGATCACCTTTCTTCTCAGCTTCTTTCAGCCTTCCCTAATTCTTTTTTTCTTTTTCTTCTTAGATTTAGTTATTTATTTATTTATTTATCTATTTCATATATGTGGGTACACTATTACTGTCTTCAGGCACACCAGAAGAGGGCATTGGATCCCCAGTACAGATGGCTATGAGCCACCCTGTCATTGCTGGGAATTGAACTCAGGACCTTTGGAAGAGCAGGCTCTTAACTGCTGAACCATCTATCCAGACTAGCCTTCCCTAATTCAACAACAGGGGTCAGCTACTTCTGTTCATTGGTTGGGTGCAAATATCTGTATCTGACACTTTCAGCTGCTTGTTGAGTCTTTCAGAGGGCAGTTACTGTAGGTCTCTTTTTGTGAGTGCTCCATAGCCTCAATTATAGTGTCAGGCCTTGGGACCTCCCCTTGAGCTGGATTCCACTTTGGGCCTGTTGCTGGACTTTCTTTTCCTCAGGCTCCTCTCAATTTCCATCCCTGTAATTCTTTCAAACAGGAACAATTACAGGTCAGAGTTGTGACTGTGGGATGACAATCCCATTCCTCACTTGATGTATGTGGAGAAAGAGAACACTCCTCCATTGCTGGTGGGATTTCACACTGGTACAACCACTCAAAATCAATCTGGAGGTTCCTCATAAAACTGGAAATAGATCTACCTGAAGACCCAGCTAGACCACTCTTGCAAATATACCCAAAAGATTCCCCACTATGTCACAGGGGCACATGTTCCACTATGTTCATGGTGGCCTTGTTTGTGATAGCCAGAAGCTGGAAGCAATCTAGTTGTCCCACTACAGAAGAATGGATACAGAAAATGTGGTTCATTTACACAATGGAATACTACTCAGCTATTAAGAAGGAGGACATCCTGAGTTTTGCAGACAAATGGATGGAAGTAGAAAATATCATCCTGAGTGTAGTAACTCAGACCCAAAATGACATGCACGGTATGTACTCAGTCATAAGTGGATACTTGAAAAAAAAAGTACAGAATACCCAAGAGACAGTCCACAGGACTCAAAAAGGTCAACAAGCTGTAGGACCCAAGTAAGGATGCCTCAGTCCCACTTGGGAGAGAGAAGAAAGCAATCACAAGTGGGAAGCAGAGAGTGACCTGGGAGGAGAAGTGGATGAGGGTGGTAATTGGGGGTGTGGCTGAAAGGTGAACCTGATCTGGTTTTGGGTGAGGGAAAAGGACTGAAGCCCTGATGGCCAGCAGAAAGAATGGAAACAGGCAACTTTGGGATATTGGAGATTGGGGGGACCCTCGAGAATGCACCAGAGACCTAGGTGAGAGACTCTCAGGACTCAAAGGGAGGGACCTTAGATGAAATGACCTATAGCAGGAAGAGGGAATTTAAAGAGCCCACTGCCACCAGGAAAAGAATGCAAATAGGTAAAGTCTTAGCAGAGTGTCTGGAGTACAGTAAAGCAACACTGTGTTTCCTGTTTGCAAGTTGAATATGACACTAGGATGCAAATTTGAAAAGGAAGCATTGAAACAAAAGGATTCAGTAACTTCTTGAAATTTTTTTTAATTATCCATACATTTATTAACATTGTTTAGACAAGAAACTAACTGAAATTCATCCTAGTAGTTTGGATTGATATTGTAAAATAATGAATAGGTAATGATAATTTGACAAATGGTATATTGCCTAAAATTAATGCTTAATCAATAGTGCTAAGCAGCAGAATGATACAACATCAAATTAATGATGAAACAAAAGATATAATAAATGATTCATGGGATAATTGATGATTAATAATCATTTAAATCACAACTTAGGCTACAGGCCAATGAAATTTAAAGAAGTAAAATTAATATGATTCTGACACAGAATTTATTCTGCATCAGTAAACATCTGTAAACAACATCTGTCTAATTGGTCATAAAATCTGATCAATGGAAAAAAAAATCATGCCTATTATTGATAACAATAGCAAACTACCCATGGATGAAGAGGTTAGTGACCTTAAAGAGAAGTTACTATTGAAATTTTCAAAGTGTAAATCTTACCTCTAATCAAAAAAGATTATTTGTGCACCAGATGATGACTATTACAGGGATTACAAATGGTCAAAAAGACAGAGTATGTGAACGTGAGCTGCACAAATAGAAGAGATACATTCACAACACTCAACTCAATCTAAGTGAAAGTGGGTACATTAAGTTTGGATGAGCCAACTATGATATTTGTCATGAAATTGTGTCTTCTACACATTGTAAGAGTGCTCTGCTGATGAACCATCAATGATATGTTTGCCTAAACAAAACCTGAATAATGAGAACACAAGTAAAGTTGTTCATGTGTATGGTGGAAATTTCACAGGCACTATCTATAATTGAAGTTCTACAGGTAGTTGGTGGCTGTAGAAAGAGGAAGAATTGGTTTTCTCTAGGGATGAGTACCATGCTAGCCTATTAAAATCCAATGAGTTCAGCACAAAACATATATACATAGAAGCATATTAAATGGATGCAGTAGATTCATATTTATGTATATGTCATATATAGATAGCATAAGTAATAAATAAAGAAGAGATCATGAGCTTGGGAGACAGTGGAGGACATGAAAAGCATGAGAGAGAGAGAGAGAGATGTGAAAGTGGCATAAATACAGCAGTCATGCTTAAAATTTGTAGAACATAAAAACATAAATTAACTAATACAAAATGCTGAACACATGACAGGAATACATTTGTACCCATAGTTATGCTACACTGTTTTATGCATGAAAATGTCACTGGTAAACTAAAACATCCCATCTGCATGAATTGTGTGGGTGCATGGCTTTAATCTAAGTTCTAGGGAGGCAGAGGCAGGTGAAATCATTGAATGAAGCCAGTCTGGTATACAAAGTGTATTCCAGGACAGTCAGCTCACATAGAGAAATCCTGTCTCAAAAACCAAAAACAAACAATGAAACAATTGTTATTAGCATCCTGTTTCCTAGACTCAATGAAAGCCAAACAACAGCAATAAATAATCACTTGGAATGCTTATATTTTTCTAGATATACACATGATTTTATACAGATAATAGTTTATATGTTGTTAGTGAAGGGAAGGCTTCGTTAGTTATAAAATACCCAAAGTATGTCTGACAACTAGTTGATAGATTCTATCAGAATTTTTACTATCAAATACAATATAGTTAACTGATTCTTTTGCTGCAAATCTCAGATATATACAAAATGATATAAATATAAAAGATATAGTTTATAGAGTAATCATAATCTTCTTGGTTCCTTTCCAATTTTGTTCAGAATGCTAGCAAATTACTTACAGTCGATCTAAATGGACAAAGCCTATGAACTAAATGGATTGAGAATTTAGGTTTTTGAAGGGTGTAATATAGTATTTTTAGCTCCTAAGTAATTTTTAGTTAAAAATGGCATACTTTCTATTTCTGGCTTCAAAATTAACGTTCTAGTAATGTTTACTGTAGTCCAATATATGAATTTGAAAGGTAGAATCAAGGCTTAATTGTTCTGATCTTCCCATTGAGAACATTCTAAAAATACCTGTGTTTTTTACAACATAATTATTTGGCTCTAGGGTTGGTATATTTTACATTACTCTTTAAAAAATAGTTAAAGTTTATTCCAGTCTTGCTGAGGAAAAAGGGAAAATAAGATGATGTTGGATTCTAAAAGTCATTTGAAACTTAGTTAAAATGTAGACTCAATATACATGCAGTCATTTCATTAACCAAAATGAATGATTTTTGACATCAGATAATTAAATTTTAGTATTGAGTAACTGACTTGCCATTTTTTCCACATCATAAACTATTGAGTTGCATTGGCATCAGTTTGAAATTATCTGGTGAAGTGCTAATTTTGTTTTCTGACACACAATTTCATGTTGTTTATCATAAAAACAAAAGGCTCTAGCATTGTAGTTAATTGAGGGTAGTCATGTGATAGAAGATGCAGCTCATTTGGAAGCCTTAAAGCTTTGTCAGCTGGAACTCTAATTTCCTTCCATTAAGATTAGATAAAGTGTTCTCTAGACAATAAACAGATTATCACAACCTAAGAACACTAGGAGATTCATTAGATGAATGGCTGCTGAAAGCAAACAAAAGCAAAGATAATAGAAAATTCAAAATCCCTGACTGGATGTGTGTGTGTGTGTGTGTGTGTGTGTGTGTGTGTGTGTGTGTGTAAATATTATATATATATATATATATGTATATTTATATAGGTATACATATATATATTTAATATTGTTCATACTATATGTTACATATTTACCAATGTTATATTTACTTACGGTAAATGTTAAAATAATAAAAAAAATCAAATAAATGGCTTATAAATAAAAATTTGATAATCACCAATAGTGGAACACAAAGGGAATAGTCACTTGTAGATGCAAACAGATAATATTTTAAGTATACCAATTTTTCTTAGTTTTATTCTTCAAATTTTACTTCATTTGCAATTTTTTGTAGCTATGAACAAATTTTTGTCCTATAAATATATTTTTCTCCTGTTACTAGTATTATTCCCACAACATTTGTAGATGCTTTCACCTGTTTACATATAAAATTCTTAGGTTTATTTAAGTATGGATTTATAAATGCAATTTATATTTGACATTATTTAACCTGTGAGGACTTGGAGTGTTTATAACTAATCTTTTACATATCATAGAGTCTTATGATTCTATTTGTGGCTATTTTTATTCAAATCAAATTATTAGAATGAAAATATAAAAATTATACAGTAAAATAATTAACCAGTAATAAAACTTATATAACTTAACAGACTTCTGTACAGTCAGAGTAACCATCAAAACTGCGAGGATCATATTTAGCTTCATACTGTCACTATTAGATATATTTTTACTCATTTTCCTATGACCAAAATGAAGAAATACATGACAGAGTTAAAACTGGAGAAATCATTAGTTTTATATTTTCTCTCTTAATTCATGTTTACTGCCTGAATTCAGTATTTCCTCATCGTAACATTTAGTCCATACTTTTCATTTCTGCATGTTATACTTTACTCACATATGCACTTGTTTATATATGTACATACATTATTTTCTAGGTTTTGAGTATGAGCGAAAATATGCATTACTTCTTCTGGTGAGGCTATACTAGGTTCATGAAATTCTGATACGACTATTGTACAAGTTTTTAAAAGTATATTTTGTGGTTAAGGGAGAAATTTCAGTTGGGTTTGATGTAATGTGGCAGAAAGCTCAGTAATGACCTTACGTAATTTATCCAGTGATGCTCTCTAGGGACACAGGATTGGGAAGTTAAAATAGCCTAGAGAAGAGAAAGTAGGGCTGGGGATGGGAAAGGACTAACAAACAAGCTATTATTTTATTTAACAGCATATTTGAGCAATAAGTATAGTGGTAGAAACAATTGTGTATATAGCTGAATGGTAAAAAGATCAGCTGATCTTAATTGATTGCTATTTCTTTTCTTAGCACATAAGGAAGCAGTCTACCAACTGATTTTAAGTAGAGAACAAAGATGGTGAGAGAAAGTTCTAAAGTTTCGTGAAATATGAAAGTCTTGTCTTAGAGAACGGAACAGAGTTTTTAATTATGCAAACATACACACACACAAATTCACCATGCAAAGTGTCTGAAATTTTAGTAATACTTGAACTAGATAAATGTGTATTTGCAGCTGAACATATGAATATCTACTTTTAGATGTAGAAAAGATCATTAACTACTTGAGTTTATCCCTTAAGATCATGGTGAAATCTTTCTGTCAGAGAAGTGAAATGAGATGATACACATATGAAAATTGAGCATGACGAGAGAGAGAGAAAAATGAGATAGACAAAGGGCAGAAATTCTAGGGTATCCCTGAGAAGCTGGAAAAGGGGTAGAACAGACATGTACTTTTCCTTATTCTCAGGGGAAAAATGACTTTCACTAACATAGGAAATGTGCCTCCAAAGATGACAGAATTTTTTTTTTTTATATCAACCAACCATTGGTAATGGCTTAAATTAAGAAACCGGTATTGACACAACAACTAATATATCAGAGAGGAGAGGTATACCAACTGGCAAAAATTATCATTTGAATTTTAGTTATGATTTTGAAACAGTCAGTCGATAAGAATACATGATGTAAAGATAGAATATCAACATTTATTGGGTGACCTTATAAGGTGATCAAGGAATAAAGGATTAGGGATGAGAAAATGGTTCAGTGGATAAAGTGCTGATTGCACAAGTGTAAGAAACTGAATCCATATCTCTAGAACCAATGAAAAGGAAACTCCAGTAATGCTGGAATTATACTGGTGAAATGAAAGATGGAGGTTTGATCCTCTGAGGCTTGTGAGCCAGCTGGCCTGGTACACACACACAGTAGTAAACAGTAACAGATTCATTCATAAATGAGGTACAAATTAAGGACCAATACTAGAGGTTACTCGCTGACCTCAACATAAATATACTTTCAAAAAGTAAGAAAAATTAAAATGAATGTACTCAGGGATGAAATCAGAAAGAGAATATAATGGATGTAAATTACCTGATAAAATGTTAAATAATTTAATAATTTTATGCTTATTTCTTGTGCCAGTATATGAAGGTCAGTAGTCCATTATACAGAAAATAAATTTCACTGGAATTTGAAATATTGATAATGATAAATATTTCTACCACTTCTTGGATGATAATATCTTACACCCATCAGAATGATGATGATTGATAACACAAGTAATTACTCATGCTAGCAAGGACATGGAATACATGTAACACTAATTAATTATTGATGGGACTGTGAGCTTGTACAAGCACTGTGAAATCAGTGTGGTGGTTCCTCAGGAAAATGGAACTCGATCTATCTCAAGATCCAACTATACCATTTTTGAGCATAAACCCAAAAGGCAATTCATCCTGTTACAAGACATTAGCATAATCGTGTTCAATGCCACTCTATTCATAATAGCCAGAAACTGGATACAATCTAGTATACAAGAACAAAGGGATAGATAAAGAAAATGTGATATATTTGCTTAGTAGACTATTAAGTGTTAAAAATGAACTCATAAAATTCAGAGAACTTCTGTTACAGTGATGTAACCCAAAGCCAGAAAGAGAGTTATGATAGCCACTTATATGTAGATATTAACTATTAATGTTAAAATCCATATACCCAGCAAGTTAGGTATAGGATAAAGGACTGGGGGTAAAGTACATTATGTTAGGGAAGAAAAATTGAATTGATTGTTATGGATAGATGTTAGGAGCTTTAACAAGATTTGGGAAGGCAGAAGGGAGAGAATAATATGAAAGGGGTATAAGGAGAAGCAAAATTAAGGAACTCTTGAAGAGTAGTATCAAAATCTAATGTAACAGAAGTTTTCTAATATATTAGAAAATATATATGTATTATCTGTATATGTACATATATACATGCATGTATTTATGTATATATGAAGTCCACCTAAATAAAAAAAAAATCGCCAAGTAATGGGAAAGACACAGCCCAACCAACAGGACATCTTTTATCATCAAATGAAACTTCTAGTCCCAATATTGAGTTACATCTAATTTAGTTGAGTTGTTTCCTAAAGGAGTCCCATGGGAATCCCATTTGGGGGCACAAAAGTCCATGTATTTTACATTTGCAGGGGAATCTGAAATTCCCATCTAGATTAGCTGTTGCTAAGACCATAGATTTCTCCACAAACAGGCGGCAAATCTCCATTGAGGAAGACAAAGTCTATAAAACTCATGAACATGGAGAATTTGAGCTGGTGCCCATGTAGAGCCCTCACTCAGATCTTCTATTGTCTTTGATACAGGGAGGTAATCTCCGTGCTACCAAAAGATAAATGTAAACAACTTACTCATCTACAAATCGTTTGATCTACAGTGGTGTCCTGTCTGTAAAACATGCTAGGACAAAAGAGACACAGGCCTTTTAGGAGTAACCAATTAGTATCTGATTTGACTTAGGGTCCACTCAACGAGGTAGGACCCATGCATTACACTGTTTAGGTGACCAAGAACCAAAGACTGGATTGCCCAAGAAACTAAGGTAAAACAAAGTAAAAAATAAATGTAAACAAACAACAAAAGTTAGTGATAAAATTACTACTAATAACATTTGGCTATACTCATAGAATAGTGCCTTGTCTCTATGGAATCCCTTCCCTCAGGGCAACAGTGACTGGAATGTTATAGGAATAAGCAATAATTTCTGGTTGGATTTGAAGCCTGCTCCATAATTTGAACCTTGAAGCTGGCATCATTAATAAGACCCCATACCCATGACTAACGCTTAGAGAATGCCTTAGACTATTATTTTACTAAAGGAACATTTTAATAATCTGCTATCTAAGTTTTCCTACCCATACTTTAGTGTATATCTCAACTGTCATCATAGAAGTATTCTTTGGTAGTAGGTAGTGATTAAAGATGGACAACAGATCAATTAAGAGATTTAAAAACAATAGAGGGTTCAGCATTCAGAGGGACATATGTACCACACCCTCCTCACAAAGTTCAAGAATAACTGAGGAAGAGAGGATAAAAAGATGAGTGTATATATATATATATAAATATATATATATAAATATATATACCAATATATTTTATATAAGTATATATTTACATATGCATATTTACATAAAAGTATATATTTATATATAAATATGTAATGTGTAATATATAAGTATATAATATATATTTATACAATATGTAAGTATATTTATATATACATGTATTTGGTGATCATAACAGTTCCTACAATTAACAATTGAAATTAATATGAATTCTCATCTCTGATATACATTTACTTCTAGTTTTATTTGATGGATATTTATAATGTTATCCTTTACTATTGTATTCTATATTGAGAATACTAATCTACAAAGCTGGCAGTTCCTACTAACTGACACTGGGAACACAGAAGGAAGAGAAGACAAACAAATCCTGTATCTGATGATATTTCAGAACCTTGCTGGCAAGTACTCAGGACTGTATAGACTATCAAATCTCTTTTAGTACATGCATGGTTCTTATAAGCAATGCCATTTATTAAAATTTGACTTCTATGGCTACTCTAAAACTATTGTTTTACTAAATGAACATAGTAATAATCTGCTATCTAAGTTTTTCTACCCATACTTTAGTGTTTATCACCACTGTCATCATAGAAGTGTTCTTTGGTAGTGATTAAAGATGCCAACAGGTCAATTAACAAACATGTTTAGTTTACTCTAAAACAGATCACCGTCCTAGATAAACAATGCCTTTTGAAATTGTTTTTGTTGATTTATCAAGTACTCTTTGATATATTTGTCATCTACCATGTGCATTTCACCTAGATTTTATTCCATTTGCAAATATGATAAAATCTTACTTAAAAATTAAATCATGTATACAATTGATCAGAAAATAGAATTTTCAGGTAAATACTGTTTCATGAAACAGAGCCACATTCTGAATAAGTTATGTTTATTAACCTAGTTTACTTTTAAATATTAACCACATTATGTGATATGTATCTAAAATGAACATGGGGTAAATGAATCTTTTTGCTCTTCTTTCTGTCTAAATTTAATATTATCTTCCTTGTCACTGAGAAAGTCTATTAAGTATTCATCCTTTCCCCTCTTGTTTTAATGATTACAGCTACTAATAAGAGTCAGCTTTCTAGGTTAAAACCTTATTATGAATCTCTCAACATAGCTTTGTCAACTCTTGCTTGTACACCCTCTATGTTATTGGCATAATACTTACTTATCTGCTATGCATGCTAATTTAATTGTAAAAGATAATTAGTTGCTCACACCTTTCTCCAGTACTACAGTCTCCTATGGGCTTTCTTTCTATTTGGAAACTCTCTTGGTTGGGTATCAATATTCAGTTCCTGGCGAATGAGCAATTGTATGTTGGGATTCCCCAGGGCACTGAGCTTAGTGGTGCCTACCCAGATGTATGTCTTCTAGAGCTTTTGCTATTCGTGAAGTTTATATTTTTATATTTACCTTTATGTATGTTTTATTGAGACATAATCTTGTTCTCTAATCTAAACTGGCAGAAAATTCACCATGCAGCCAAGTTATCCTGGAACCCACAGAAACTTTCCATCCTCCCTCCTCTGAGTGTTCGGATTATAGGCGTGAGTCAACCCTTCTACTATAATTTCTATTTACTCTGTCATTTCTTGTTTCATTATTCATTATTTACACATTTCTCTTCATTCTTCATGTCTTCTATCTATTCCTTCTTTCCTTATTGAGATCAGCATTAGGAGTTAAACTTAGTGTCTCACACATGTAAGGTAAGTATGCTTCCATTTACATATATCCCCAAGCCTGTGTTTCTATCTTCTGCTATAAGATACAAACAAATATTTCACTTAATATTTATACTTAGTGAGGAGGGAGGAAGAGAGAGAAGGAGTAAATTAGTTTTCTCATGGAAAAGTGGGAATTTTTAGCCAGAAATTAGAAAGAGAAATTAGAAGTTTTTAATTTAGCAGATTCAAAGCCAGGATGACCTACCTCTTTGTATGTCTACTACTTTGTTATTTTAAATGTTACTTTTTCTGTAAAATATTTTGATGTAGCTTTAGTATTATTAGGATTTAGTTCTTGTTTGAAATTTTAGAAAAGTGAAGACAGCCATCATTGAGACCAAAATCTATGGGAGAGATAAGATTTAAAGTAAAGCAGAAATAATTAATTGGATGAGCCATCAGCTGGCTTTCAGCGGGCAGCAACATTTGCTTGAGGGGAAGCAGTGAGTAAAATTAGATAAAATAAAACAATATGCATCACAAAGCACATTATCTCAAGCAACTTCTGAGAACCTGACAGAATATGAAATTTATTAATAGATAGAATATAATGCATTTTAATTAGCATTACCTCAGAGTATGTTACTGATCCAAATGTCATTTGGGGTGATTGAAAGGACAGCTCCATCTTTTTAATTTAAGGCATCACTAAATTAAAATGCTAAAATGCTTCACAATAGTTATGTTTCAGACCTTATTAATATTTGATCTTTTCCAGTCTTATAACTGAAGGTAACATTCTTTGGAAGGTAAAGGGTGGAAATTTCTGGAACAGAAATTTTAAAGGGAGATGTTTTGTGTGGAATTGTTGTAATCCTTGCTATGTCCTAGAGGTGTGGTTTACGCTTATTGTGTCAATGGAGTTTTGATTTGCATCCATATCATTCTCAGAAGCATCCTGATTTGAAAAATAATTCAGAGTCACCTTAACAATGAGAGGAAAGAAAACTGGGTGTGATGAGATCATCATAAAGCTGTTGGCTGTGATGAAAACAAATTCAGACATTGTAACTGCTGACCCTTAATACCTAAGGATTATTACCTATAATTCTGAAGGAAGCTTGGCCTGAATATCTCATTTATGAGGTAACAAAGTAAAAAGTAACTCTGTCCTGACCTTTCCAAATAATGAGCTGATGATTCTATTACTGTAGCTACATTTTCATCCACAAAGATCTCTATTGCAAATTAAAGCACTTAGTGTCTGAAGTAGATTATTTATTAATGTAAATCATTGTCTAAACTCATCTTCTATTCTTAGAACAAGATTGTATTCTGAAGAAAGATTGATTGATAGCTCAGTGAAAAATAGTTTTGATCAGTAATGAACATGTAACCATACAGTATTATGCCTGACCTTGGTTTATAGCTAATAGTGTCATTGCTGCAGAAGAATTGTAGAGATTTATTACCTGGGAAACCATAAGCATGCTTCTGTCATCCTAAATTCTATAAAAAGTAGAAAATAAACTAATGCTTAGAATGGCAAGCCATTCACTTGATTAAATTTGTATCACAAAACAATGTAAAAAGACAGAATGTTTCCATCAATTTTTTGAGGTCCTTAGTATATAGATATTCATCAATTCAGTTCACAAAATGAAATTCATGACAGACAATTACTTGTGAGGGAAATGGCTACTTCCATATTTATTACTATATAAATAGTCCACTGAACCTAGTACAAAAAAAAAAAAAAAAACAGTTCTCTTATCACATCTTTATTTTGAGATGAAAGTTTGCAATGTAGGCCAAAGAATAATGACATGCTGAGCACTTCAGAAGAGAGATGCTTAAGTTTCAAAGATTTGAGAGGTCCTTGGGGAAAGTGAGGAACATTCTTGAGTATCTTGTTTGTAAAAATAATTCTTGGTATGATCACTATGTGCAAATGAAAAGATGAGTTGGAGGATATTTCATTGAATTGATAAATGCTGTTTAAATCTCCACAGAAGCCCATACCATCACTTGGCTGAGTCATGTGTATGTACATTTGTGTTTATTTCGATTACTGTTTTAAAATTTCCACTAATACCTACATTTTGAGTAAATTTATTAGAAATATTTTAATACTTATATATTTTAATATAAATTACTATGTACTTATATCATAGATTATGTCACAAATTGAACAGTTTAAGAATATTTTATGAAACATATTTTTTCAAGTTGATCTTTAAGAATTAGTAATTTCTACAATTTTTAGGAATTGTGTACATACTCTGCCAATAGGATAGTTAAAATATGTCTAAAATACTTTCATTACACAAGGTTAAAATTTAGATAAGATAATGTAAAATACTATTTTCTGATGAAAATGTATATATTTGTATTACCTACATTTTTAATTCATAACCAAATTGTCTGAGATTGCAAATTATAGAGATAATTTTGGCTCAGTATTTGAAGGTTTAGTCGTCCATAATTACTTGGATATATGAGCTTGAGCCAAGCATCAAGGTCCTATAGGTACAACTTAATACAGATCTTAATAGCACAATGGAGCATGAAGTATGAAAATAATGCATGTCAAGGACCAATACCCAGGTGTTCATCTACTGCTATTTCCTCTACCTAGGCCTAAAGTCCAGAAGTTTCCATAACTACTGTAAATAGCATCATCAACTAGGAATCAAGTGCTCAAAGCACAGACCTGTAGGGAGAATGCATATTCGAATCATACAATGCTGAAACCAGGTTTCCTTCATTAAGAAGACTATTTTTATTACTGTCTTTGTAAATAAGGTGTGCTGTTTAAAATATAGAACCCATTTTTTTATATCTTATGCTGTCATGAGAATTCACACATAATCTATGCTTCAACCACTACATTTTTTCAACCCACTACATTATGTATTGATCTTTAGTGATTTCCACAGAAGCAGTAGCTGATTTTTAGCTTTATTTTATAAATTAATTTATTTTTTACACTCCATATTCCATTCCCCGCTGACCAAACCACCCTCCCACTGCTCCACATCCCACACCTCCTCCCCAACCCACCTGACTCCATATGGATGCCCCCAACCCCCACCCAACCTGACCTCTAAATACCTGGGGCCCCCAGTTTCTTGAGGGTTAGGTGCATCATCTCTGAATGAACAGAGACCCAGACGACCTCTATTGTATGTGTGTTGGGGGCCTCATATCGCTGGTGTATGCTGTCTGTTTAATGGTCCAGTTTTTGAGAGATCTTGGGGATCCAGATTAACAGAGACTGCTGGTCTTCCTTCAGAATCACCCTTCTCCTCATCTTCTTTCAGCCTTTCCTAATTCAACAGAGGTTAGCTGCTTCTGTCGATTGGTTGGGTACAAAAATCTGCATCTAACTCTTTCAGCTGCTTGTTGGGTCATTCAGAGGGTAGTTATGATATGTCCCTTTTTGTGAGTGCTCCATAGCCTCAGTAATAGTGTGGGGCCTTGGAACCTCCCCTTGAGTTGGATACCACTTGGTCCTGTCATTGGATCTTCTTTTCCTCAGGTTCTTCTCCATTTCCATCCTTGTAATTCTTCAGACAGAACAATTATGGGTCAGAGATGTGATTGTGGGATGGCAAAACCATCCCTCACCTGATGCCCTGTCTTCTGTTGGAGGGGAGCTCTATAAGTTCCCTCTCCCTACTATTGGGCATTTCATATAAGATCCTTCCCTTTGAGTCCTGAGAGTTTCTTACCTCCCAGGTCTCTCTTGCATCCTGGAGAATTCCCCCAACCTCCTATTTCCTGAGGTTGCCTGTTTCCATTCTTTCTGCTGGCCCTCAGAGCTTCAGTCCTGTTCCTTCACCCAATACCAGATCAGTTTCCCTTCTTCCCCCA
>JADRCD010133016.1:0-15874 GCA_019843815.1 Montemys delectorum | reverse complement strand
CCCCCCCCCCCCCCCCGCTTCATAGTTTTTGGTGTTATGGTGACAGTGCTAATAGAACGCAAGCTTTCTAGCCCCAATAATGGCCCATTAGAGCTTCAGGAAAAGCCATCATGTTTCTGTAACATTTATCTGTCAGCAGGAGACTATTACAGAGCACAAACTCACATTGTATTAGTGTTATCAGTTCCTTATGATCCTTGGCACAAGTGCCAGCCAATGGGCTGGCAGTCTGCTGGCCCTCCCTGGACGATATAACTCCATACCCAGATTCAAGCATATGAGAAAGCAGCAGATCTGCAGAGGTGTGTGGCTGGGGACATTCCTCCAGCCTGGAGCCCATGACACACGGCCCTCAGAGATGCTCAGGCTAAGGTCACTGGCTTGGTCAGGCCTGCCTTAGTCACGGTAGACTGTCAATGGATGCCCTCCCAGGATCTGCCTTCTCCAGTCCTCACTGTGGGCTGGAGCAGAATTGGTTTTGGCTTATGATCCAAACATTCCCATGGAGTCAGCCTCTTCTGCCCGGACTGGTGGTAAGAAATGTGTCTACACATTGGGGGTTTCCCCACAGCCCTCTTCTCTCCTGCACCCTTGACTTCAGGAGATGTGGGCATGGGTGAGGGACAGCAGAACTAAACTGCAAGCCCTAACATCCGTTGGATTCAGTGACCAGAGGGTAGATTTCCTAAAACTGCCGTTGGGTCTTATTTAGTGAACTCCTCTGGGGAGGGGGAGAACGAACTGGGTCTTCTAGTTCCATTGTGAGATACAAACAACTTCCTTTAGCAGTTGATCCTAGAGCATATGGGAGGAAGAAATTATGGAACTTGCCAGACATTTCTTAACTACCTCCTTGTTTGTGGAAAATAGAAAACTGGTTTGGGAAGGCTCCCCCAAGGGATGGAGGGTAAAATTGAGACTGGGCTCTGATGGAACAAAGATGTACTTCGCACCACACCAGGGACAAAGGTTGCTGTGCTTGGAGTGGTTGCAAAGGTGAAAAAAGACCCAGGTGCAGACATTATTGCAACACTTATGGATGGAGACCAGGTATGATGATGGGACTAGCAGAGGATCGGACCATGTGGACCTATGTCTGATTGGATCCATGGCCTACTTGGAGCTTTTTGTCCAAAGGGAAACATGGGATTTGGAGCAGTGTAGGCTGTGTTGAATGCTCATGGTTGTAGACAGTGTATTAGGGCAGGAGAGCAGGTCATGAAATTGACGCTCACCAACTAGCAATCCCTTTTGCCCTCTCAGGAGTCCATCATGATGTAATTATGAGGTGGACACAGATGCCCAGACCCCAGTGTGTCTAGGTACAGAATGCACCCAGAGGCTCAGATGCCCAGACCCCAGTGTGATACACCCAGAATACACCCAGAGACTCGTACTACTGACCTCACAACTTCTGAAAGAACTTGCGCTCAGGGAAGGAGGAGGCAGGGAAAGGAGGGAGACCCATCTGCAAACATTAAGAAGTGGTTTTAAGCAGAAATCCAGACCCCGCTGGCATGCTTCGTCAGTATTTGTTGTATGACCTGGAGAAGGACAATTCAGCACACAGGAAAGTGCTCGAATCTCTCCATTTATCAAACCTGATGAGAGTTCTAAATGCAGGTGCTTCTCAGCTCAGGATGGGGTTACATCTCCATCAACCTATCATGAATCGAAACGATCGTAGGTTGGAAAGGCATTGAACATACCCATCCTAGTGAACCTTGTGGCAAAACTACACAGTGCACTGCACCCCTCACCCCCATGTTTTGGGACTGAATAGGGACGGTAGCTGTCACTGCCTGGCATATCAAGCCAGTATGGCACACATCTGTGTGCTGGAGAAAGGATTGCCCCCAAAAAGATCTTGCTGTGTAACCTTCGTCCATGAGCTGCTCTTCACAAGGCATTGCTGGGTATAGAATGCTAGACTTCTCCAGTGAACATCAAACACACACACACACACACACACACACACACACACACACACACACACAGTCACTCCTCTCATGAGACTTCCAATCTATCGAGGAGGGGCGGTACCTCTCACATCAGTAAAGTCGTGATTGCTAACTGTGTTAAGCAACTTGAAACAATGTGACTGGCAGAAGATGTGGGTGCTCTCTGGGAGGGATAGAGAGATCTTCTAGATGGCAGCTATAGTGCTTGGGCTGTGGAGGGGTGCAGAGACACCTATAGCATCCTGCTGTGTGTCCATGGCCATACAGGCCAAAGAGCAGGCTTCATTCCTCAATGAAGAGTCATTAACTGTGCATTTTCAAAGCCCTGCCAAGCCCCATGTGTGCTTGGGGACTGAAAGAATTCAGAGAAGCCCAGCCATGAGGCCTTCACAAGAGATGGGCGTCATGTAGAAACCAACTCAAGGACAATACCTCTGCGTCGTTTCGTGTCTAATAAAATACCTATTGGGTTTTGTTTTTCCGCTTGTTTTACTTTGTTTCAATGATGCAGGTCTGCTGGCGGTCTGTTGATCAAGCAAACATCCCTGTCCATCTCTTGATAGGATGCCTCAGGACCACCCCACATTTTCCTACACTTCAGCACATGGGAACAGTATCAGCTTCCCTCTCCAGCCTTGACTCCTGCATTTGTTCAAGTCAAGCAGCACCCTTGAAGCCAGTGCCTACTCCCCAAGTCCCTCCAAGGTGGCTAACCCCTCCTGAGGCTCTCAGCACCCGCCCTCCCAGCTTTATTCCCAAAACACACAGTACTGCCTACAGGTGCACTCGGCTTAGACATTATTTTGGTGATAAAATTATGTCTCACACAGACACACACACACACACACACACACACACACACACACACACACACACACTGTTCATTGTCTTTTGTAGAGAATAAGGTAATACTCTCTCCTGAGGGCTTTTCCTCCCCCTTTTAAATAATTCTGTATCCACACCAGCACACATAATCAAATTGATTATTATCCCTGTGGCAGGCGCATCCCCAAGGTGAAAAGCCCCACAAGAAGAGTTGAGACTTGACTTATGGCTCATTTTGGTACAGTGGCAGCCTATAATGTTCTGGTTCATAGAGGGAAAGGCCGACAGGGATGCAGGTGCGTTGATAGCTGGCAATTCAGGTGTGCGTTTGACAGTGTCAACGAGTGCCTCAGAGAAGCCGTGACAGGTAAGTTGGAGGTTTAAAAGCACAATCGTGTTTTCCCAAGCAGACAGGGATATTTATGCCTGGAGCCTGGGGGCCCCGAGTGCACTGTTGAGATTTGCCAATGGGCGAAGCCTGACTTTTGTCGTCTCGAGGCATTTTATGGGCACACACCTTGCATCGTGCCACAAGCCAGCGGTTCAGAGCGGACTGACCCTGGTGATAGGAGCAGGGGGAAGGGAATCTGTCTCTCTCCTCTGGCTGGTTGCACCTCACCTGCTGCCCTGACCCTTAAACGCGAGGTTAGAGCCTGCAGATTTCTAAGCCACTGGCCGCTTCTCCGTGGTGGCGAATGTGACTCGTTTTTAATTTGGAGAACAAATCCATTCCAAGAGACTCAGAGGGTTTTGCCAAGCCTGTGGGTTCATAGAGCTGTGAGCCGGTGTTGGGGAGGGGGGTGCGGGGGGTGGTGCATGTGTTAGCACCTTCCCTTCCAACAGTCCCGCCAAGCAGTTTGACTTCCCCTCTGCTTTTGCAGCTGCAAAAGCAAGAACGCAAGAGCTTTAGGACTCTAAAAATCCAGCCTTCCTACTCCACAGGAGGTGGGGACCTTGCTTGCCCGCGGGAGTGTCCTATTCCATTGAAGTCTCTCGGGCTGGCCCCCCTTCCCCCACCCCAGCTCGATTCTGTCACTTTAAGTCCAGCCCCTGAGAGATAGCCAATAGGAGCCAAATCATACATCAGTCTCTCAGCCTTAAAGCTACAGTAGGGTTAGTGGGCTCCAAGTGTCGGGCGCCCCAGCCTCCTCCACGGCGTCGCGTCCCCTCTGCCCGTTCGCGGAGCGCGCGGATGAGTGGGAGCACGGAGCTGCGCGCGGCTCTCTGCCTCCGGCTCTCCCGCCGCGGCCGCGTCCTCCCACTCCGCCTCCTCGCGCTCACGGTGCCCGGCCGGGACTCGCACCTCGCCTGTGCCCTTCACTCGTCTTCCGCGTGATTTCCCCGCCGCCTTTCTCCTCCAACTGGGAATGCTAAAACGGGACTGATGGACGTGTCCGAACTCTGCATCCCGGACCCCCTCGGCTACCACAACCAGTAGGTGCCTTACTTTCCTGTCTGTCTGTCTGTCTGTCTGTCCGTCTGCCCATCCAAGTGTCTCTATCCTGGATGTCGCAGTTCTTCTTCTACACATTCCTGAAGTGACAGGGACCTAAGAGGGGCATTCCGGACATAGACGGGGGCAAACCGCACACTTGCCCGGGTTTCTTAAGCCCTCCTCTTAACTTTTCCCGCATCATCTTTCATGAGCCCTTACTTTTAGACAACAGTGGCGCTTTCTCGCTCACTCTGAATTTGCTCCACGGTGACAAATATCACCATTTCCGTGACGGGCAGGCGGAAGCCCAGAACAGGTGCGGGAAAGTGACCGCAAGGGTGTCCTGTCCCGCCTTGGAATCCTCCTCACCGGCGCTTTGATTTCCATCCTGGGTACCCAAAATGACTTCAGCTAGGGGGAGAAAAATCAGGTGTGCTGGGGCCGGTGAGGGGAACTGCAGGCGACCAACGTCGTGCGGCCGCGGGGGTCCCAGCGGGACGCGCTCGGTGTGGCTTCCCTCAGGAGCCCCTGGGGCGCGGCAGGGCCCGGAGCGCTGCGCTCTGCACGTTCTGCTTGGGACCCGCGTCCCGCCGGGAGCCGGGTGGCCCTCTCTGTGCTGCGGAGGTGAAGTCCGTTGGACGTTCGGGGCAGCATGTCGGATGCTGTTTCCCTGCCGCGGGCTGAGCAGCGCCAGAACGTGGGTTAAGCGAGCTACACGGGTGGCTGAGGCTGCGGGGACAAGACGCGACTCTCTGTAGCTCCGGAGTCTTGGGACAGTTTTCCGAGCGTACCGGGTGGGAAGGGGAGACCTAAGATCGCAAGCCTCAACTATCGCAGTTCAACACGGGCCACCCGCACTCTCACCTGCCGGGGTCTCCCTTCTGGCGCTCCGCGTCCCGTCGCGCGTCGGTGGAACTCAGAGTGTTCGTTCATGGTGCCATCCTGGAAAGGGTCCTCCGCAGACTTAATAATTAAGATTAAAAAGAATCTAATGAAAACTCTAGCTTCTCACCGGTAGCTTTCCTAAGTAACTTTGTGTTTTTCTTTTCTCCACCCCAAACGCCCCTCTCTTTTTTCCCCCTCTTTCCCCCCCCTTTTTTCCTGAAAGAAACGTACAGACTCAGTTTTTCTTCCCTAACACGGTTCTTTTCTTTGCACACCACCCATCCCTTCCTCAAACCATCCCGCCAAAGAACTTGGGAGACAGCTCTAAGATAAAGACTGTATATGGATCACCTCTGGTTAGGTGAAGTTTCGAACCCTCCACCTCGCCCCGGAGACTACTTCCACTTGCCCCGGCCAGCGCGAGGAGGCTAGTTAGCAGCGCTGCTTGCTGTGTTAGTAGCCAGGCTATCCTGCTCCCCACCCTCACCCCGAAACAGTGACCCTTTCGGATCCCCCCCCCCCCCCCGGCAAAGAGTCCTCTTAGGTACCTGCAGAATTTAAACAGAGGTTCGGAAGAAGGTATTGCGGGAGAGGAAAGAGGTCCTTAATTATAATGGATTCTGATTTCCATCAGCTTGAAAAGTAGCTTTTCAATTCCCTTTCAAGGTTATGCTGCTCCTGGGGCTGCCGGGTGGGAGAAGGGGGTCTTTGCTTTCAGGATCCTCCCCACAGGAATATGAGAGTCTCAGGAACCCCTGGGGAAGAAGAAGGTTAGGGGTGTGGGCTGTAATGCGTGTTGGACATTTCCTCACATAAAATTACCAAGTACGTCAAATATTGGATATTTAAATTATTTAGACTCCTTTTCTCCGGAGGTGACTTCTTCCCTTGAGCCTGAAATATCTCTATGTTTGTCCCTAGCTCAAGTCATCATCGATCAATATGAGAATGTGTGTGCGTGCAGGGGCCGGCATGTGTGCATTGATAGTGTTGAGCAGACCCCCAGAAGGCCTGATTTCAGTTTGAGGAGAAATGTGGATTAAGAAGAGACTCTCAGGGAGGCCACAAACAGGACGATGGAGCCAAGGTCTTAGAGGTGTAAAGCGAAACTCGTTTATAAAGTAAGCCTGGCAGTGGTGTGGATTCTCTCCCCTTTCTGGCTCATTTCTTTCTTTCTTTTTTTCCCCTCTTCAAAATAATAATAACAATAACAATAGCCTCTCCATCCATGAGCCATGGGTGACAAAAGTTAAAAGTATGCGTGCTTTTTTTTTTTTTTTTTTTTTTTTTTTTTTTAAACCCAGGACCTTCCGAGCTGCAGCTTCAAGCTATAACCAGTAGTTCATTTGCAGGTGTTTGCCGAAGCTATGGTTTGCATTTGCCTTGGTACAGAGGTGCCGGGGCATAACCGTGAGCAGGTGGAGGACAGAGGCCAGTGTGCGGGGGAGGCAGGTAGCTTTGGATCCTCCTCTAGCAAAGTAGTAAAATGGGGGGGGGCACACTCTGATGTGTTGGAAGGATAGTGGCATACATGCATTTATTACAGGCTGATGTTTCTCAGGGAACCCGTGATGGGGTGCTGTGGGGGGTGGTACATCATGTGCTCTGTATATACGTTTTTTTTTTTTACCCTGTGTGGATTCATTGACATTCTCAGACTTTAGAAAGCCCAAGGGCACAGGGAGTGTGAGTTGGGGATGGGGGTGCAGCTCTCCTGTCCCCTCCTAAGACAGAGAAGGTTTGTCACATTCTCTGTGTCATCCTCACTGTCCCAGGTGAGAAATAAACTTGTGCACCTTCCTGCCCTTCCTTTTCATTTTCCCATAGTCCATCCCAGAGGTGACTCCCTCACCCTTCCGAATCAGTATTTTATGTACATGTATGCCCTGCCACAGGCAGGCTGAGTGTCCTCTCCTACGAGTTGCCTGTGTAGGAATGACTCCATGAGGCACTGGCTGGAGACCGGTGGCACAACCCCCCCCCCCATGTGTGTGTCTGAGGGTGGTGTGGGGGTGGAGTTGCCACCTTCTGAGGAGAAGGACCACTTTGCTGTTGTTAAGGAAACAAAGAACAAACTGTCCCGAAGGTAAAATATGTGGGTTCACACGTAGGAAAAATGCCACATGGTAATTCAAAATCAGTGACCTGGAGAAAAACAAAGGGGGGAATTAATTTTTAATGGTACATTCGAAAATAAATCAGAGAGAAGGCATTAGTCGTGGTTTTCCAGGGGAGGGGCTCCAGAAAAGAAACCTTTCTATGTCTGCACTCTGGAGGTGTCGATAGGTGGTAGAGGATGATGGTGTAGCTAGCCCATGAGTTGGTCGGCCCTGAGGCAATAAATAGAAAAAACATTAGGTCAGTGTCACAGGGCCCTAGTCAGGACTGAGGCCCTTCCTGGTCGGTGTCAGTGTTAATCTCCTTGGAAATTTCCTCTTGGGGTAGATTATTTTACCAAATTCCTCTCATCTTAGAAACAATCTTCTATTCTGTCAATAATTATAGTGTGTGTGTGCATGTGTGTGTGTGTGTGTGTGTGTGTGAGTGTGTGCGTGTATGAAAAAAAGATTTTCTTTTATAAGAGCGTGCACGAGAGAAACAACTTGATCCCCCAAACAGGAACCTTTTCATCCTATTGATTTGGAGTGATCAATAAATATCCCATTTAGTCAAGAACAGGGATAGAGGAGACTTTCGGGACAGTGGTGTATGAGGAGGGGGTGGAAGCTATGACAATGACTTGATGTCACCCGCAGCCTTCTCAGAGGGCCCTGTCCTCAACTGAGCTCTTACAACTGCAAGCTTTGGGCTTCGTGTTCCTGTAGCTGGACATTTTGTCAGATGGCTTTTGAGGAGAGCCTAACGTCATTGAAAAGTTTCTCTCCTTCCTTGGTCCTCTGCAAAATGTCTTGTTTCTCTGGAGCAGGAGTCCCTATCATTTCCAGACTGTGGTAGTACCTGAGAGGGTGGCTGGGGAAGACCTGGGACCAGGCAGGCTGCAGAGGAAGCATGTTTGGCCAACAGCACATAGACCAGAGGCAGGGTGCTGTTGGCCTGGCTCCCTAGAACTTAACTATAAGAACTTGTCATCTCAAGACGAGTAAGCCATGGTCCAAATTTTAAATGTAAGAATGGTAGACCTTTAGGCCATGACCTACCTTTTCAAATAAGCCCAGACCTGTACCCTGAACAGCCTGACTCTGATGCCCTCCATCACCTGCTAGCTTTCCTGGGGTTTGCCCATCTCTCTCAGTAGGGCACCCTCAAAAATCCTCCTCCCGCATACCTTAACCAGCCCTGCTGATGGGCTTAGGGATCTAGCTTGGATTCCGATGACTCTTAACTCAATGTTACTACAATGTTCCAGCTTGACTGGAGTGTTCAGCTTCTGATGTCCTTCTCTGTAATTTCCCAGGAGGACCTGAGCAGGAGTGGGCAGTGGATGCAGGGTCTGCAGATTGCTCCCTGGAAGCCACGGGGTAGAGTGGAGGGAGGATGGGCTGCAGCCAAACTAGTCAGTCAGCTTGGAAGCATCCTGAACATTTTGCTGCTGTGTGCCCTTGAGCCTCCTGCTGCTTCCAGCTCTGATGGGGAGTTAAAAAAAAAAGTGTGTGTGTGTGTGTGTGTGTGTGTGTGTGTGTGTGTGTGTGTGCGGTATACATCTGTGACCCCTGACAGAACCTTCTTTAAGCCTGCTGAGTTTTCCTATCTCTGTCCAACACACTCAGACCTCGGTGGAATGCTTGCCGGGAGGACCATTTCTCAGAGGTTAGGGCCCACAGGCTTCGGCTAGCCCTAGTCTCTCCTGGTGGAACTAGAGTGGCCTGGGGCCGGGTTACACAGGGTTGCCCCATTGGCCCAATGTGGTCTGGTCCCTGTGCAGGGAGGCTGTGGTGCTTATAATTGCAAATGTAATTAGCAGACCAGCCATGGGGGACTGGGATGCTCAACTTTTCTGCACATCCCAGTGACCCCTGTGTTAGCTAGCCCGGCAGATTAACCCTCGAAGGACCAGCCTGCCCCTTGCCACCAGTGGGGCCCACTGATCTTTCGCTGACCACAGCAGAGCTGTGCTGAGACCAGACCCCTTCCTCTGGAGAAGCTCTCCAGGCAATGAGTGGGAGAGGTTGGAACTTGGAGATTTTTCTTCCCTTGGACACCGTGTTAGTGACCCTCAAGTCTTGTCCGCTGGGGCATTTCCTTCCCCGTTTTCCTGGTCACATTGGGATGCTGTGATGGGAGTCTTTGGCTGCATGCTGGTTGGTTCTGTGACCCAGAGAGTCATAGTACTGGAGAAAGCAAAGCTCTGGAAAGAGCTCCTGATGACTTCTGCCCGGAGCACTTGGGGCTCAGGGGCAGGGGCTTGTACTCACCCATCTCATCAGTCTCAGCCACAATCAGCTTTGCAGGAAGTGATTGCTTCCCCCTAGTGTGAGCTCTTCATGAGTGTGTTTTCTGCAGAGTGTGTGTTCTTCAAGGCAGCCCAGCTTCTGCTGTTCTGCTGGGAGATTTGTAGAGAGCCGGTCATTGGGTTCATCATCCAAAACCAAACGCCAAACATCATACAAGTGCAGACATATGCAGCAACCTGTCTTCCCCTTCCCCCTCAAGAGTGCCTCTCTTTTTTTGCCTTTCTGCCTTGGTCAGGATTAATATCCGAGAGGATCTTAAGGAGATCTTAATTTATAAGAACTGGGGTAAAGAAGTGTCATGCCTTTTTGTGATTCCCATCAGGAGCTTCATGCAGCCCTGGGTCTCTATGCTCTGGAGAGCTGTGTGTGCCGGTGTGTGCAAGCATGCACCATGGGCATCGCTCCCTTTAAAAGGAGTGACAGTGTACAAAAAAAAAAAAAAAAAAAAAGAAAAAGAAAAAAAAACCGCTGCTGCCTGCCTGTCCCTTGCCTGAGCTGAGATCAGGTCTGGCAACATTCCAATAAAAAAAAATCTCACCTTGAAGTTGATCCAGAGTATAGAAGGGGCCACAGAGGGACCTACTGGCTGGTGCTCCTGTGGTACAAAGGCGTCTGGCTTTTCTCAGAGGCCTCTTTTCTGTCTTCACCCTGGGCTGGACTGGGGCATACTGGAAAGTGAAGGCAGACCTGTCCCTCTAACAGATGGCCACATTCTGAGGAATACTTGAGTACTTCGCCAATCTACTTCAGGCTTCCATGTCCTCTGCTCTCCCTGGACAGATATGTCACCAAAACCTGAAGTTTAAAGGGTCAGATGGTTTCTTAAATGGAGGAAAATAAATTGTATTCATCTGTCCTTTCTGTATGGGATCTGATAAGATTAGATAGGGGGGAATGGTCAGCTGAACACCTTAGAATTAGGATTGTCTCAGTGTGAATTAAAATTATGTAAATCTAAAGCTTTTCAGAAGGTGAATATATGTGTGTGAGAGTGTGTGACTACTCTTCATTTTGTTGTGTTTTAAAACCTGTATAAATTTTGATCTTTAAAAAATAAATGTCCCTTTTTCATTCCCTAGGACCCCTAAATTGCCTGTTCCATATTGTATTCATCTCTGTCCAGGGTGGGGTCCTTCTATTCCCAGCTGTCATTCAGTATTGCTGGCCAGGATGGAGCCATTTCTGGGAGTGGGTTTCTAGAATATGTTATTTTATTCTTCAATATCATCTTATTCAAGGGTCAAAGGGGAGTTGCACAAACTCTGACGGGGTTTTGTTTTCATCATCTGGCTTCAAATGAGATCAATTTTTTTGTTGAACAGTCTAGCATGATCCTCTCTAGACCATTACAGAAACAGCTAGCTGGCAGCTGATAACCGACATTTTACTAAAACATGGCATTTTAAACAGAGCGAAGGTGACACACCTAAGTCACACTGGGCACTGCCATCCCAGATCTGAAATACAAAGTATTCTTTACATGAGGCACTTTAATTTTCAATTGCTCAAATTAACTGGAGTTCATGTATTAGTTTTTAAAATTATCAATTCTTTTGCTAATTCATTTTGGGTTTTTGGTTTGAGAAAATTTTTTTACCTGACTGTGTAGATACCTGAAGCTGGGCATGCAATGAATGCCTGCAATCCCAACACTTGTGATGACAGGAGAATCTGGGGTTCAAGGTCATCCTCAGCTGCATATAGAGTTGGAGGCTAGCCTGGGCTATAGGAGATCTACATTAAGCGAGAAAGAATATGACCTATGTAAAAAGGAGAAAGAATGAGATGGGAAGAATGATCTGGAAAGGTGGTTTTGAACATCACCAGTTTTCCCTGTGCTCCTGGGTCTGGAAGGATGGAGAACAAAGTCATGCAGTTCTAAGGACACATTCTGGGGACAGATGGGGCGAAGGGGGATGTCCTAAGGTGACCTTTTTCTCATGCCTCACAACTCAGCCTCATCTTCTGTCTTCACTCATCATCCCTCGCTGTTTCCCAACCTGGTACAGCATGTCCTCATCCGCTATCCCGTTTCGATTTCATGTTTTGGAGGGAGACTGTAGGTATGTGAGCCGGACTGGCACACATGTCTCAGTGCAAGCAAGAGCCTGTTTGAGCTGTCCTGGGGTGGAGCTGGTAAAGTCTGATATAGAGTATCATCCTGGTAAAATCTGATACTTGGTATTATCGGCCATTCCACTGTGATTCACCCATTGATCTCTTTAGACACTGTCGCTCACTTGCTCATCTGTTTTGATAAAAAACAGTAAGAACAGTGAAGAGAGACCCGGTCTTCATATTTCATTCAAGTTGGCTGCGTCTGTTACCTGGGAATCCAGTGATGGAGTATGAATGGAGGTAGCAGGAAACGGGGAAAACTCTTCAAAGTTAGTTTTCAAATCCCCCACCCCCACCCCACCCACTGCCTGGGTCCAGGGTGAAGCAGAGTGAGCAAGTGCGTATGCCCTCGTGCTTCTGCTTCCCTGATCGATCTGCAGAGAACATCGTTAGTAATAAACCAGACCTTTGGCATGCATGAAACAATATTTAGCCATCTCCTTTCAGGCTGACTCTTTGTCAGCCATCTCCTGGGTCTGTTGACGCTTCGGTCTACCTACACAGTTAAACTAACAAGCTCTGTCCAAAAGAATACTGCTTTTCACAGAAATCATGGCGAGAAGGTGGTAGTTGTGGCGATGATAAGGATGGTAATGACAGCTTTCACCTTCTTCGTTCCCCCAGAGTGCCAAGCAATTCCCATGATCCAAGTTCTCACAGTATCTGGTTAACGGTAGCCACATCTTGCCTCGGAGCCTAAATATATTTTATGGAAATGTAAAATACGCAAAAAGGCCTCAGGCTTGCATATTTGAATTCATCCAGGAGCAAAACCAGCCCAGTGTCTGGATATGAGCAGGCAGGTGGCAGAGAATCTGGTTGGTATTAACCACGTGCGTCCAGCTCCACAGAAATGCAGAAGAGAGATGCCTCTCTCTTCAGGGATGCCGCCGGTTCCGTGGCCCCACTACATCAGCAGCCTTTGTGCGGTTCCACCTCTCCTGTGGCCATCAGGTGGCTCCTCTGGTTGTGATCTCATGTTTGCAGGTTGGGGGCCTTTGAAGGACAGGGGAGCGGTGCTTTGATATGGAGCATCTTCGAGAGTGGCATGAAATGAGCTGAGCAGTCACCCCCTTAGCCTCGGTTGATCACCTTACTGACCAGTCCATTTCTGCCAGGCTCTTGTCCCAGCTTGCAGGGTGGGGACTGCTCCAAGAGCCTCTGAGTTACTCCTGCATCCAACAATGCCACGGTTGTGTTCTCTTTCATTTGCTGTTGTCTGTGCTTGTGCGTGCATTTGATGGAACATAAGACATAGCTCTGCCTCCCCTAATATGTCAGGGACCCTGATGTCTGCATTCTTTTGAACAACTTAGTATCACTATTACTCAGCTTCTTACCCTCCCCGCAAGGAAAATAAAATCGAAGCTTTGGATTATGAGTTGATTAGTAAGCGATTTAGCAAACAAACCAGTCCCCTCTGGAAATGCAAACCGGGATAGCTGGATAGTTCAGGTTCAAATCTGATTTTCGTTCAATCAGTGAGAAATTTCATAGCTGCAGTTCCCTTGTCAGACTCAGAGGACTTGTTTGTTTTGTGTGTGATAATGAATAATAACAAACAATCAATTTTGTTGAATTTAAGAATGATTAAGAGAAAGGTTTTTTTTTAATTTTTAAGTTTTTAAATTTTTTATTATTTTCTTCCAAAGAACATTTGGAATCTGTGTGTCATTGTCACTGAGAGTTCAGAGATGGCCTGAGCATGCCTGCCTGCCTTTGTAGCAAGTGAGCTAGCTGTTCATTATAGAGAGTTGCAACATTATCTTCAGCAGGTGCAAGGTCAACTTACTATTGGCTGTTGGGGTCTCCCTCCTGTGCATGCCATGTCCTGTACTGATTCCAGAGGCTGGTGGTTGAAGGGAAGACATTTTCCTATATCACCAGCACACAACCAGACAGCTATGGCTGTGGCGCTGCATGTTTATTGAACACAGAATCTTTCTGGTTTCTTTCTTCTCTTCCCCAAGAAGTAACTAACTGGAAATGTACTTGCCTTTGGGAGAGTCATGGAAATAGGATTCATGGATTTTGCCGGGCAGTGGTGGCGCACACCTTTAATTCCAGCACTTGGGAGGCAGAGGCAGGAGGATTTCTGAGTTCGAGGCCAGCCTGGTCTACAGAGTGAGTTCCAGGACAGCCAGGGCTATACAGAGAAACCCTGACTCAAAAAACCAAAACCAAAACCAAAAAGAAAAAAGAAAAAAAAAAAGAAAAAAGATTCATGCATTTTGCAGGGTTGCATGTGTTGGGTTTTATTTGTTTGCTTTGAGACAGTCTCACTAGTGAGCTCGCTCTGTAGACAGTCTGTCCTCCAATTCAAGGAAATCCACCTGCCTCTGCCTTCAGAGTGCTAAAACTAAAGGCATGTTTCACCACACCCAGATTCACAGATCTTTGCAGAAGCTTTGTTCTCTCTTTCTTTCCACAGCTAACATCTACCTCTCTTTAAGATGCTGTGGTGATCAAACCAAACCAAGTCATTGACAAGTGCCAGGCACTTAGCAGCCACGCAGTAGGCGTGCCTCAAATGTTTCATGTTAATGAAAGTGGGGTGCCTGACTTAGCTTAATGTGATCACTGTGGCTGGGATTTCTGTATGTGTAACACAGGGGATTAGAGAAGGGATTAGCGGGGGCGGGGAGATGATGAATAGGAAAATTTCCTCTGAATGAGTGTGTATGTTCTCAGCCTCCTGAGTGGAGTTGCTTGATGAATACCACACAGTTAAATGTAATTTTGACTTGGATAATTTGGTTTAATTTAGGTAAACAATGATGTTTTTGGTGTAAATCTCGTGCACTATTTGCTAAATCTTACGTTTGTCTGATTAAGTGATGTGCTATTATATTCTCCTTATCATTATTGTTACAGTTGTTGTTGATTTTGGCAAAACACCAAGGACTGGTTATATGTTTAGGGTGTGAGGAGAAAGCAGGAGGTGTTGGGGGGAGGGGCTCCCTTTTTTTAATTTGTCTTTTTCTTTTCAACTTATTCATTTGTTGACTTTATTTTTGGTGTTTTCTGACAGAGTCTCACGTAGCCCAGGTTGGTCTGGAACTCACTACGTAGCCAGTGGTGACCTTGAACTCCTCATCATCCTGCCTCCATCTCCCAAGGGCTTGGATTACAGGCATGCAGTATTATGCTCCTGTCTAATTATTTCTAATTACATTTTTATTCATCTATTTTGTGTTTCTGTATGTATGTATGTATGTATGTATATGTATGGGCACGTGTGTACCATGGTGCCATGTGGAGGTCAGAAGAGGACATATGAGAGTTGGTTTTCTCCTTCTACCATGTGTGTCTCCGGGGATCAAACTCTGGTACTTGGGTTTGGCCACAGGCGCCCTTACCTGCTGAGCCATCTTTCTGGTCCCTCAAAGTATTAAACGACCATTTCCCTGCATCTTGCCAATATTAACTGGTTAGATTGGTCATAGCCCCGGGGGGTTAATGGGTAGAAGTGAGTTTGGCTCTCCCAGTGTGTCAATGAATCTCGATTGTGTAAATAAGTCCTTGGGACATGTAGCACCCACAGCTGTTGAGTTTTGCTTTAGAGAGAAGCAGAGGAAAAACTCTTTTGAGGACCCATATTTGCTTGGTGTTCTGCCCTCCACCCCACCCTCAGACATGTTGGACAACTGCTACAAGAGCCCGGACACTCAAGCAATGAGAAGGGACCCTTGCTCTACCCAAATGACAAAGAAAGATACTATCCCGTCTTCCTATGGAGAACACGGGTAGGACACTGTGGAAAATCCGCTCACATCAGTGTCATATTGGAAGCAGAGGGGACTAGGGATCAAATCTGAACAGGGCCATGGTGGGGGGGTGCAGATAAACTAGGACCCGCTTGTAGCAGAATACCAGCGATCCCTAGCTGCTACTCACTCACCTCCCAGTACCATTGTCTTGCCTAAGGTCTCCTCGCTGCCTGGATTCCGGGAATAAAAGGGCTCTAGAGCCCCCTACAGGCGCTCTCCGACTCTGCAGCCCATGGGCACCAGCCCTACAGCTCGGCCTTTTTAGAGCGGAAAGCAGAGGCGCATGGCCACCTCGGAAGCCAGGATCACAGCTCAGCCCTAGTTTCTAGTTCTCCTTTCGAGCCGTGGTGCAGGTTCTGTAGCATTGCAGCTGCCTCCAGCTGTGGAGTGCCTTCCCCTAGCACGAGAGCGCAGGCTCACGCTGATGTATACACACACACACACACACACACACACACACACACACAC
>JADRCD010132984.1:0-11711 GCA_019843815.1 Montemys delectorum | reverse complement strand
GAACACTGAGTTTCCCATGGCAAACTTCTAAGCAGAAGTGGTCATTTCATTCAGTGTTACTACACTGAAAAGGAACAATACGGTGGAAGCCCAGGAATGTAGGAAAAGTGAGACTTTGAAAATTCTATTCATCTGAGAAGGCACAGTTACATTTGGGGAGACCAACATACCTTGGAAAAGGAAATCAGGAAAGCAGCTCAAAGCCCACTTGGCAATGAGAAATGGAGGGATTATTACACTTTCCTTAGTATTCTGCTGAAAGCTAATTTTCCATGTAAAGAGCTTTCTTTTTATATTCTCAGGCCATGTAGAGGCAGGTTTCACATTGTAATACAGCTTTTAGTGGTCCATGAGCATGTGGCCCTGTGGAAACTATTACCAAGGCCTTTCTTGCTTGACACAGAGGGCAAGCATCATTAAGCATGCCTCTCTGCTATCAAATTCTCTTATCTATTTTATAAAACCTTGTACTCTCTAAATTGCTCCAATAATGCTGCCATGACAAAATTGTCATTCTTGTATTTCTAGAATTCACATGATGAGGTGTGGGGGAATGGGCTGGAAGGAAAGTAGATCAGTGGTTTTGATTAGCAATTGAAAACAGCTTGTGTTGTAGAACAGACATGAAAAGGAAGAGTATCAAGCAGCGTTTTTCTGTTCATTAGAATCACTTTGGTGAACCTGGCTTATTTTTTCTATACAATAGCATGAAGAAATTTTCTGTGAAGGAAATTTGCACAGCCATACATATCCTAGTCTTTGGGGTGAAGTTAATCCTGTATTGTAAATATTTATAGTTATAGACAGATTCAAAGGACATATTGTAAAAGCTGTCTTTGACTTCTGGTTAAAATTTAACTTTCCTCTTAGAATTGACATTGTTAAGCATTTTTGTTCATCTTCATAATAACATTGCCTTTGGCTTTAAGTTATCATAGAGAGAAAGGTAAAATCCTAGAAATTCATACCAGGACTAGTAGCAAAAGAAATATATTAACCCCCCCCCCAATAACCTACTTGGATTAAAGTAAAATTCAACTATAAAATAGGAACAAGTCATAAACAATTATAATACATTCTCAAGTATTTTCCTGGGTCTAGGTAGAAGGAGACATGAATATGTATACATATATACTTATATATACATATATACACATATACTTATCTAGGTTTTATGCTTCAATGGATAAGAAAGCTACATATTTTAATTCCAAGTAAATTTTGTAAATGTGCAAAATACTTACCTGAGACCTTCAGGGGCCTGACTTTTTCCTCTGCCTCAGTTTCCTGAGGACCCTACAGCACTGGTAGGAACCTCATTACTTCATCACTTCACTCTCTTTGGGTCAGCTGATGCCCAGAACACTCTGCCTAAGAACTCACTGGCCACACTGAACTGGAATCAGGTAGGTGATCTTCATTCTCCATTCTTTTCACTATTGAAATTCCTCCATCCCCAGCCCTGTAGCAGACCACTTAGAGGGGTCTGTCTCCCCTCTCTTATTTCAATCCTTGGGAAATCTTCAGATCTTCATGGCAGACCTACCTTTGCTTTTTCCTGTGGATCCTTTCAGCAACACCCTCATTCCATTCTTATTTCATCATAACAGACCCTAATGCCTAGAAACACATTCTTTGCCTAGAGGTTACTCTTGGCATGGACACAGAAGCACTCCTTATCATGGAATCTTCACCTACAACACTCTCCTAAGATCTAGAGAGGGCAATGAAGACCAAGGAATGGAACACCCATCCAAGAAAAGACAAGGCCATATATCAACCCCTAGATTAATGATCATCACAAACTCAAATGCCTATACACCAGCATAAAAACACAAAAAGAGCCAGGAAAATGTATCTCTACCAGAATCCAGCAATACTACTGCAGTAGGCTCTGAGAAATGGAACATTGCTGTAGTACAAGACAGGGGCTTCAAAATACCCATTATGAATGTGTTCAAAGACCTTGAAGATGATCTGAACAAACCCAATTAATGCAGTCAATAAAAACATAAAGAATGGAATTAAATGAAGAAAATAGATCAAGGCCTGAAAGTAGAAATAGGATCACTAAAGATAACCCCAAACTCTGGAAATGAAAAATTTAGGAACTCCAACAGGAACTTCAGAGATTATTGTCACCAACAGAAAACAAGAGATAAAAGAGAGAGCCCCAGGCACTGAAGATAAAAATAGAAAAAATGAACACCTTGGTCAAAGAAAATGTTAAGTCTTAAAAAAAAAAAATCCAGCCAGATACAAAACATCAAAGAAACATGGGACATTCTGAAAAGACTAAGTTTCCCCCCCCCCAAAAAAAAAAGAGAGAGAGAGAGAGAGAAGGAGAAGGAAGAGAATTATTATTATTATTATTATTATTATTATTATTATTATTAGTAGTAATAGAAGAAGAAGAAGAAGAAGAACAAGAAGAAGAAGAAGAAGAAGAAACCAAGATCAAAGGCATAGAAAGTATTTTCAACAAAATCATAGAAGAAAACCCCCATAACCTGAAAAAAGAAAGGAAGTACCTATCAAGATACAAGAGGTATACAGAGCACCATATAAAATATAAACTGTACCAGAAGAGAAATATCTCTCAAATATAATAAAACACTAAATGTACAGAATAAAGAAAATATTAAAAGCCTCAGGAGAAAAAAAAACCCTAATAATATATAAAGGCAGACCTATTAGAATAACGCCTGACTTCTCAATAGAAGTCTCAATGGAGATTCTAAAAGGCAGAAGGGCCTGCAAAGATAATCTTCAGACTCTCAGAGAGCACAGATGCCAGTCCAGACATATATGCATAGCAAAATTTCCATCACAATAGATTCAGAAAGACATTCCATGATGGAAATCAAATTTAGTCAGTATCTATCTCCATATCTATCTTCACAGAAGGTAATAAAAGGAAAACTTCAAGAATACACACTCATTTTATAATCCCAGACCAGAAAATCAGGAGCAGAAAACACACACATGCACACACACATGAGTGCACACTTAAGCCCCACCCCCAACACACACATACCACAACACAACAAAAAAACAGGAACTAACAAATACTCATTGATAACTCTCAGCATTAGTGGTCTCATTCCTCAATAAAAAGACATTGACAGAATGGATGTAAAGAGGGGCTCCATCCTGCTGCATTGAAGAAACATACCTTAACATCAAGGACAGACAGCACCTCAGGGTAAAAGTATAGGAAAATATATTCCAAACAAACAAACAAACAAAAGAATCAGCCTGGTGTACCCATTTTAATCTCTGAAAAAAAAAAAAACAAAACTCATACCAAAATCAAGGATATGAATGATATGCAATGGTAATGAAAGAGATAAAGACGAACATTACATACTCATCAAAGAAAAAATATCCACCAAGATGATTTTACAATTCTAAACATTTATGCACAAAACAAGCATATTTTCCATTCATTTATTTATTCACTTTACATCCCAATATCAGCCCCCCATCCTCCCTGTTGCCCCTTCACACAGTTCCCCCCATTCCATCTTCTTCTTCTCCTCTGAGGCCCCACCCCCTGGATATCACCTCATTCTAGCACATCAAGTCACTGCAGGACTAGGCACATCCTCTTTCGCTGAGGCCAGAGAAACTAAGTTATGGGAACAGGATCCACAGTCAGGCAGGCAGGCAGGCAACAGATTCAGGAACATCCCTTGCTATAGTTGCTGGGGGACCCTTATGAAGACCAAACTGCACGTCTGCTACGTATATAAACAAGACCAAGTTCAAGCCTATGCTCCCTCTTTGGTTGGTGGTTCAGTCTCTGGGAGCAACCAAAGATGCAGGTTAATTGACACTGTTGGACTTCCTGCGGGGTCTTTATCCTTTTCTGGCCTCTTAATCATTGCCCCAACTCTTCCACAAGATTCCCTGAGCTCCTTCATCAATCTCAGTTTGGGCTAGCCATTAACTAGTCATTCCCTCCATTTCTGCTCTTTGTCCCTGTGCATATTCTAGGCAGGACACATTTTGAGTAGAAGGTTTTATGGGTGGGTTGATGTCTTTATCTCTCCAGTGGGAGTCCTGCCTGGCTACAGGAGGTGGTCACTTCAAGCCCTTCATCCCCTATCACTAGGAGAGTCAGCTAGAGTCACCTCCATAGACTCCCTGAGGCCTCCCTCCATTTCATGCAACCCTACTCCCAGATTTCTGTTCTCTCTCCCCTGCTCTCCTTATACCTGATCCCCCTCCTACCCAGATCCCTCCCTCTATCCACCTCTGATAACTATTTTATTTCCCCTTCTGAGAAGGATGTAGAGCAAGGGAACATTCCTCCATTGCTACTGGGAGTTCAAACTTGTACAACTTCTTTGGAAATCAATTTGGCAGTTTCTCAGAAAATTGGAAATAATTCTACCTCAAGACACAGCTATAACACTTCTGGGCATATACACAAAAGATGTTCCACCATCCCACAAGGACAATTGCTTAACTATGTCAGTAGCAGCTTTATCCATAATAGCTAGAAGCTAGAAACAACCCAGATGTCCCTCAACTGAAGAACGGATAAAGAAAATGTGCCACATTTATACAATGTAGTACTACTCAGCTATTAAAAACAAGGATATCATGAGTTTGCAGGCAAATTTATGGAAACTTAAAATATTATCCTGAGTGAGATAATCCAGATCCAAAAGGACATGCATGGTATGTACTCACTTATAAGTGTATATTAGCCGTAAAGTGCAAAATAACTACCTTACAATCCACAGACCCCAAAGAGCCAAATAACAAGGAAGGTCCAAGGGAGGATGCTTGAATCTTTCTTAGAAGGGTGCACAGGTGCACACGTTTTTAAAAGAAACACTTCTGTTGCTAAAGTCACATACTAATTGTCACACGATAAGAGCGGTTAACTTCAATGTCCCGTTCTTGCCAGTAGACAGGTCACTCAGACCAAAACTAAACAGAGATATGCTTGAACTTAATGACATCATAAAGTAGTTGGCTAAAAGAACTCGATGCCTGACTCTGCCACTTAGGGCATCAAATGAGAAGGGAAATAGACAGACGATACTACCCCTAACCCAGAAGCTATGTCCAGTCAATAACCATTCACAAAGGAAAAATTAGTTTTCTCCAATGAGGTCTCAATAGATATTCTAACTACACTGAAGGACAGGTCCCATGCCCAACATAGATGGCCAATACAACATGAACTCAATGACATTTTAAAATGATTTTTATCTCACAGTGCTTTGTCTGGGCACTAATTTTTTAACCTTAAGCTTTTTATGCTTATATATTCTGGTTTTCAGTTTTGTTTTTTATAGCTTTCCTGTATTTTTAATGTGTGTAATCTCTGTGTCTGTATTTCTTGTGCCTTTTTATTAGCTATTTGCTTTTTTTCTTCAGTTTGTTTGTCTTGCCCTATTTTGTTTTTTTCATACTTTTTCATTTTATTATTATTATTTAGATGTCTGCATTCTAAATGAGAGAGAAAGGGTAAGGAAGAGGAAACTGAACAAGAATATACTATATTAAAAATTCTATTTTTAATAAAAATATTGAATTGAACAATGATGAATATAATACTGGAAATAATTTTGGAAATCCTAATACAATTGGAAGATAAAATCTATGGTGTGTTTGATGTGATGTTCCCTCCCTCAACCTGTACTTAAACACCAGAATTTAGGGATGGGCAAGTCGGTCATGAATGGGAGGAGAAGCCCTTTGCCCTGTGAAGGTTCTATGCCCCAGTGTAGGGGAATGCCAGGGCCAGGAATCAGGAGAGGATGGGTCAGTGAGCAGGGGGAGGGGGGAGCAAGCAGGGTTTTTTTGTTTTTGTTTTTGTTTTTGTTTTTTATTTTATTTTTTAAATTTTTTGGAGAGGAAACTTGGAAAGGAGATATCATATGACATGTAAATAAAGAAAATATCAAATAAATAAATAAATAAATAAATAAATAAATATAAAAAGATCAGAATTTAGGGTAGTCTGTAACTTTCCCTCTTTTCAACTATTACCTGAGGGAATTGGTGTAGATCATCTATTAAAATGTTCTGAGAAAGTTATTTCCCTATTTAAGGTTTCTTCTTCTTCTTCTTCTTCTTCTTCTTCTTCTTCTTCTTCTTCTTCTTCTTCTTCTTCTTCTTCTTCTTCTTCTTCTTCTTCTTCTTCTTTTGGTTGTTTTGGTTTTTTTGTTTTTGGAGATAGGGTATCTCTGTGTGCCCTGGCTGTCCTGGAACTCACTCCGTAGACCAGGTTGGCCTTGAACTCAGAAATCCGCCTGCCTCTGCCTCCCAAGTGCTGGGATTAAAGATGTGCAACACCACAGCCAGGCAGGAAGTCTTGCTTTAAGTCATGCTACAAAGACGGGTAGAATAACTACCCATTGAATGATACATTTTCTCCGTAGAATTCATGCTCCTCATACAGTACTTGCAGGAATTCATGGTAACATCTATATGGCTTGTAAGTCAGCCTTCTTTTCTTCATTATTTAAAAGCATACAACTTTCTTTTCTTTCTATTTTCTAAGTGCGTTTTCTTTTCTTTTCTTAATCTTCCCCCCTCCTTCTCTCTTAGATTGCACCCTGACTCCAGTTTCTCCTCTCCTCCTAGTCTCTCTCCTCCTTCTCTCTTAGATTGCATCCTGATTCCAGTTTCTCCTGTCCTCCTAGTCTCTCTCCTCCGTATCTCCTTTTCCCCAGATCTACTCTTCTTTTTTCTTCACAAATGGACAGGCCTCCCAGGGATATCAACTGAACAAGGCACGCCAAGTAGCCGTAAGACTAGGCACTTCCCCTCATTCCTCTTTCCTCTTACATTAAGACTGGAAGAGGCACCCCAGTAGGAGAAAAGGCTCTTAAAAGCAGACCAAAAAGTCAGAGACAGCCCCTCCACAGTTAGGAGTGCCACAGGAAGATCAAACAACACAACCATAACATATATGCAGAGAGAGCCTAGGTCAAACTCATGCAGGTTCTGTGGGCCCCTATGAGCCCTGGTCAGTTGGTTTTGTGGGTTTTTCTTATAGTTTTCTAGACCCCTCTGGCTTCTACAATCTCTTGTTCCCCGCTTCAGCAGGATTCTCAAACTCCACCTAATGGTGGGCTGTGGGTCTCTGCTGCATCTGTTTCCATTAGTTGCTGGATGAAGCCTGCCTGATGAATACGCTAGGCTTCCGTCTACAAGTATAGCAGAGTATCATTAGGAATCATTTCATTGACTTTTTCTTGTTAATTTTTTTTTTGTTGTTGCCAGTCATGTTTGGTTTTATCCTAGGTTGCTAGGCTATCCAGCTTCTGGTTCCTGGGCCTCCAGGCTGTGTCACACATGGGCTTCCTCTCATTTCATGGGTCTCAAGGCAGACCAATCATTGTGTTGGCCTCTCCTACGATTTCTGCGCCTCCTTTTACCCAACACATCTTGCAAACTGGACAGATTGTAGATCAAAGGTTTTGTGACTGGGTGGGTGTTCCTGTCCTACTGAAAGTCTTGCCTGATTACAGAAGATGGTCTGTTTAGGCTCTTTATACTCTATTACTAAGAGTCTTAGCTACGGTCACCCTCATAGATTCCTGGGAGTTTCCATTGCAGTAAATTTCTACCTTGACCCCCAAATGCCCCCCCCAAGTCCATAGTCTCTCCAAGTACTCTCTCCCTTACAACCCCCCTACCTGCTCCCAACCCCAACTGTCCCCAGTCCATCTTCCTAATCTATTCTTGTTCCACTTCCCAGAGAGACTCATGTGTTCCCTGTCAAGCCATCCTTGTTACTTAGCCTCTCTGGGTCTGTGGCTTGTAGTATGATTATCCTTTAATATAAAGGCAATATGTACTTGTAAGTGAGTATAGAAAGACATATATTCCTTTCTGGGTCTGGGTTACCTCACTCAGGATGATTTTTTTTTCTAGTTCCATGCGTTTGGCTGTTTTTCACCAATTCCACATTTGACAGAGGGATAACATTCAAAAAAATAGGAGAGCTCAAGAAACTTGACATCATCAAACTGAATAATCTATTTAAACATGGAGTACAAGGATAAACAGGGAATTTTCAACAGAACAATCTCAAATGCCCAAGAAACAATATGCAAATCAAAATGACTCCAAGATTCCATCTTACACCTGTCAGAATGACTAAGATCCAAAACCACAAGTTACATCTCATGTTGGTAAGGATGTGGAGCAAAGGGAACACTCCTCCACTGCTGGTGGGAGTACAAACTTGTACAACAACTTTGGAAATCAATCTGGAAGATTCTCAGAAGATTGAGAACTGATCTATGTTAATACCCAGCTATACCACTCCTGGGCATATACCCAAAGGATTCTACCACAAGGACATTTGCTCAACTATGGCCATAGCAGCTTTTCACAATAGCCAGAAACCTAAAGCAACCTATACATCCCTCAGTTGAAGAATGGGTAAAGAAATTGTGGTGTGCTTACACAATGGAGTATTGCTCAGATGCCAGGTGTGTTTTGTTAATGCTCTGATCCTTTCCTTTGGGCTTCCTCACTCTTTAGAGCATGTCTTCCTGTCATGTGCCTGCTTGTCTGCCATGTTGTCTGAACTTGGTGCCAGCTCAAATGATATACTTTTTTTTTTTTTTTTTAACTCTCCCCCATACTTCTGCTTAAGGTAGATGTTGAGATTTACATCTCGCTTGCCATGAGATTTTTTTTTACTCAAATCTAGTAGTAGAAATATCTATAAAATAGGGTGTGGTAATGATGTCATTGTTGGAATCCAGAAATCACCTCACAAACCATGCGAACACTGGTCTCAGCCAGACAGATATGCCCTAGGACTGATCAGACTGGGGAACTGAACTGTGACCTTGAGTTAAAAGGGTTTTTAGGCCTAAAATCCACAAACACCTGGGCCCGGTTATTCCACCAATCAGGATTTAGGGGTAGAGGATTTCCTTAGAAATGTGTCTTTATTATACATTTATCCTGTTTTCATTGGTCGAGGTATTCAACTATGGTAGGGAATTTCCCCTACCTAATATTCATGTCTTAACTTTTCTACCAGGAGGGGACTTGTCTAACATTTGTGTCTTGACTTGCCAACCAGGATGTCAGTAAGCCACGTACATGTTTCTTTTTGCCAAGTAGGATGTCAGTTACCAGGAACATCTTGGGAACATAAAGTTTATTGGACCCCCTATTCAAAATGGAAGTCTTATTTTAAATAGATGCAGGTTTCTCTTTTATGTTGGGGTCCATCCCAGAGGCAGATTATAAAGGCAGATATCATAAAAGCTTATGCATAGATGCAGGAAGAGCTGCTGGGTGGTTGGTTCAGGCTTATTGTGGGTATGTAGACAAAACAATTCTACTGACTTCTACTGGGACTGGTTTCCAAGGGCACTGAACATAACAGAAGATGTGATCAACTTTGGCATGGGAAAATTCCTAGTAGCAGAAGAAACAACATATGTGAAAGTTTCCTTATAGTATAAATAATGCACAAAAATGTCAGGCTAGCCAGGCAACAGTTATCTAGGCCTCAATATTTTACCTAGGCCTTAACATTTCATCTAGGCCTTAAGACTTTACGTATACCTTAACAGTCATTATGTATCTTTACCTCCCAACTTAGTCAAGTAATTTATTTTAAATATGTACAACTTTCTTTATGTCAATCATGCTTCAATAAAGTGGTGGTTTAAACCAAGTGAATTTTCTCAAACACCCCATCTTCTATTAATTTTTTGTAAAGGTTGTTGCCTTCTTGTTTTTTTGTCATAAAAAAAACACTTCTCAGAATAAAACAATTTCAATAATGAAACTTGTGGTACCCTTTCTGGGCCTTGCATTCTCTAGAAGGGGTACATCACTAATAAAGTACAGGTAGTACAAATGGAAGAACCAACAGTGACTTGCTTCTTAATGGTGAGTCCATCTTCTTCATACTATGTATCCTGCCAGTATTTTAACCTTGTACCCTTAAGTCAAGTTTCTTGGGTTTGGGGACCCTAATTCAGTTAAGCAGCTTCAAGATTTCTTAGTTTTTCCAGCCTGACTGAGGGTTTGCACATCCACTGAGAATATGAGCATTTACCATCTTCCACCTCTAACTGGAGTTTCTAGATAGTGTCTGTCATCTTGAGCCATATTTTTTTTTAGAATCCTAATATATCACAGAGAAATTACAGCATTCACCTGTACATTCGATGGCAAGACAAATTTAACTCACACTGCATTTAAGTAAAGGGAGATAGAAAAGTATGGATTTGGTATCTGACTGTAATTCCAGAGGTGAATCCATTGTCTGATGAGGAGGTCAAGGGACATCCATGATGCTGTTCAGCTCTGACTATATGTAATCTCTATATCTGGCTTGATTGTATCCAAGTCAGTAATCAGTTTAGCTTTGTCAACTGGGTTTGACTTTTCAAACTAGGACAAGCCGTGTGACAGGGAGATGATTATTAACAAGGTTGGCTGTGTAACACCCTGTTTAAATACTATGAGAGGTTATTTCCTTCCCTACCCACAAGAGTTCCCGAAAATCATGGTTGGGATGATTTGATCTTTTTGCTTAAGATATGCTCTTGTAGTGAATCATCTTAGATCATCTGAAGGTTAATTGGTGATTGACCTAGACTGGCTCTCCTTACTAATGTAAGAACAGAAGGAGGACCCATCTGAAACTAGAGTTGTTGAAGGGAGACAGGACAGGAGTTTCTTGACTTATGGGGTTTCCTCTGAAACTCACCAATGTTAGAGGCAATTAAGAAGATCAAGGAACCTTTTCTAGATACAGCCATGAGAGGGTCTGAGATGCCCACAGTAGCAACATCGGAAGTCTTTTCTCTAGAGCAAAGGCTGTGCTGAAAGGAAAAGGAAACCAAGAGTTAGCTGCAAACTTGTGGAAATATTAGGTGAGAAGCAGTTTTTTACTGTATTTTTTGACTGTTGTGTTATTCTGACTCTTCCTGTGCTTTTGGCTAAACCTCTTGCTAATCTGATCATAACCTGGTGGATCTCTATTCCACCCACCTAAAAGATCACCACAAGCACCATTTCTGTGAGCTCAAATTTCTGTGTGGAAATTCGGATATAATAAACTCACAGATACTTTGAATTCTAATTTTGGAGCTCCACAATGACGTCAGTCAGGTCATGCTGCTCTGTGTGAATTCAGGACTTTCTGCTGTCTCCTTTCTGCTTCGCCGTCTGCAAAGGGCGACGGCGATTGTTCTGTGGCCTATGTCATTAAAGTATATTCATTAAATACATAAACATATGTAAACAGAATAGTGTCTGGACTGTGGAAAAGGCTTTTGTTGATTGGATCATACCATTCTCCTTGTCCCTCACATGTACACTCCAGTGGCAGCATTGCAGAGGCAGGATGCTGTGTGGGGTGTATCTGGCCTCTGTTTTGCGAGCTCTGCATATGAAGGCATTTACTCTGAGAGGCCTCCTTCCTTTAAAGTTTGCAGAGAGGTTAAGACCACATCCTGCCAGAGTTTTCTGGTTTCACTTTACCCTGAGCCATTTCTACAGAGGCACAACGTCACACGAGAGACATATAGTGTTAATTAGCATTTTTTTCTGATTGCTAAGTATGGTGAACACTTTTAGCCATTTAGCCACATAGCCATTTTTATCTCTTCTCTTGAGGAGTCTGTTCAGATCCATAGCTTGTTATTTTTGGTTCGATTCTTTCCTCCCTCCCTCCCTCCCTCCCTCCCTCCCTCCCT
>JADRCD010132978.1:0-15048 GCA_019843815.1 Montemys delectorum | reverse complement strand
AAAGAAATCACATATTAGATATTTATATTATAATTCACAGCAGTAGCAAAATTACAGTTATGAGGTGATATCAGAATATTTTTATAGTTGGTGGTCACCACATGAGAAACTGATTTAATTGGCCTCAGCATCAGGAAGGTTGAGAACCATTGCTTAAGAGGACATTTTAAAGGCTTGAAACTAATGCCCACTGTTGAAGATTTCATCTGTAAAGTCTATGAGAATCTAAAGTTATGAGGCACCTATTCTCAGACACATTTGCAAATAAAGAACTGTCATAATTAGTACTGACTTGTCAATGTTGGCGAACTCATTGTGGAATTATAGCTAAATCACAATTCAAGTACTACCATGCACTGGGTAATAACCGTCAGGAATTCAAGCCTTAATTGTAACCTCAAAGAACTAATACATCAAATGCTAATCTTCCGTAATGCTTGAGACTAATACCTCTAATACTAAATAATATATTTAATACCTGCTGCTAATAATATAATGCTGTACTCCATAAATGTACTCCGTGATGAACTGCCTAACATATAAATGAACTCACAATATTGGGTATCGCATATGGTTCAGATCCTATCCTTGGCTTCTTTTCAAAAGTATGAAAATAGTGGTTCATGATAAGAAGAGCAGCCTCGGGAGTGGACGGAGTTTCTGCCTCCAAGATGATCTGCCCTAAAGTCTATAATTTCATCAGGTAGTTTTCTTCTGAATAATAAGAGAAGTCTTCTTTTGTCATTATGTTCTGCGTGGAAGCTAAAATATCGCTTGGGAGAAGTAAGTCTTACAAATTAACCCAATGGAAAGCTAGAGCACTGTACTCATGGAGCAGGAAGTTTTTTAGAGGCCAGCCTCATCTAGTCATTACTGACATAAAGGAAACGAGATGAAGGGAACTGGAGAGAGTAAAGAGCCTGCCTAGCTTGCATTTGTCAGCAGAGCTAGACATAACTGTCTTGTCTGTCCCTCCTTGGCTTCTCTCTGCCAGTAAATGGCATCTGAGTCTTTGGGGTGAGCGAGGCCCAGTTCAGGACTTGGGTATATGAAAACAAAAGAAAGTGGTTTTCCTTGAATAAGATCACTAAGAGATGGAAGTACCTCAGTGTCATTCCTTGTTATTGGTTCTAGGAACCCATAATAGTTTTGTATCCCTAGGAAGAACTAAACTTAGAGTAAACATGTTTCTATGCAGGACACAGACAGAACAATGGCCTTGCTAATCTCCTGATAGCCATATCGGCTCAGAGTATTCAATCACAATACTTTGCTTTTAATATTTTGATAGTTATATTTTCTATAAGCTAACTACTACAGACTTTTAGTGTTACAAAAGTCTCCTGGAGTTCACATAATACCTCTCTTCTGGAGGCTAGAAACATCAGCTACCACTAGCACTGAAAACCTTGGGTTGTCACTATGGACTGGTTCTGGACAGTAGCCAAAAAGAGTCCTGATGTGATACTCCAGTGTAGGCTGTTTTTAATATACTAAATAAACACTTGAGTGTTTTTGGTGTCTCACCCACAACACCAGTCTGCACTCCTAGCACAGCTTCATCCTCTCTAGATGAGGCATTGAGCCTATGAAGGAGCAAAGACAGGCTGGACATTATAGGTAGTCTGTCAGGACTACACATATTATCTTCTGACTTTTAATTGTGGTCTTGCCATCTGTTAGTCCTACGATCAAGCTAAGTTTTCAACATCTTTGGGACTCAGAATGTTCCCCCATGGAGGAGGGAGTTGGATTTTTTGCAGACATTCTGAGGGGCCTTCCAAGTTATCCTTTGACAGCATGAAGGGCACAGAGGTAGACAATACAATGTAGACCATGAATCAAGCGAATCTGCATTTGCATCTTGGACCCACATTTACAATCTAAATGACTTTCATCTACATCTTCTTACCTACAACTCAACTTCCTCACCTATACTTTTTTGACCTGAACAGTTACCTCCCAATACTCTTGTTCTACACTCTTCAACTTTTAGTATATACGTGTCTCCTTTCAAGTCACCAAAAAATACAAACTCAATCAGCCAGTCTAATCTATTCATTCTTGATATGTTTCCCCTCTATTAATTACCAGGCTAAGTTTAGGATATTCAAGATCCTAAAATAAAACATGTTTATAAGATTGTATATGCCGGGGATTGGTGTCAGACACTTAAACAAGAGTGGTTCACTCTCCAATGGATGTGTACAGAGTACTGTGAGAATGCAGAAAGAGTAAAAACTACCTACTTAAAGAAACACTCAGTGGGCAGTGGTGGCATATGCCTTTAATCCCAGCACTTGGGAGGCAGAGGTAGGCAGATTTCTGAGTCCGAGGCCAGCCTGGTCTACAGAGTGAGTTCAGGACAGCCAGGGCTACACAGAGAAACCCTGTCTCAGAAAGAAAGAAAGGAAGAAAGAAAGAAAGAAAGAAAGAAAGAAAGAAAGAAAGAAAGAAAGAAAGAAAGAAAGAAAGAAAGAAAAAGAAACACCCATAACATAATTGTGACTCTTCTACTAACTACAGGAGCAGTGCCCCAGATGACCAGATATATCACCCGATCACATTTCACAGTAGCAGAGACCCCAATGAGGGGACCAAGTTGGTACATTGCCATTCATCAAAGAATACAAGTGATTTTCACAGGAGCATCCTCAAGAGTGCAGTGGTGTGAAACTGGTGCTTCTTCCACATCTCTTCACCAGGTCTGGGCCAGGACTCTGCATTTCTAACTCCAAGGGCAACACTGCTATTGCTGGTCCAGGGACCACAATTCAGAGAATGCTTTAACAAAGCATGTCTCACTTCCCTGTTGTATTCAGTAATATAAAATAGAAGTGTCTGGGGAAATACAGGGACTAATAAAAGGATCCATCACTTCTGGCTTTTATACAGGGAACCTACAGATGAAAATCTTGGAGCTCTCCTGATCCTTCAGTTTTCCCCCATTTATGACCTAGATATCTGACCTATATACATCAATAGGGGAAGGAATGATAGAAAAGAAAGGCGATTTTAATAAATGAAATTTCTGAGGTCTCCAAACTGACTTGCTTTATGAATGTGTGTTTGCAGATAAGCAGTTCTAAGGACTGGCTGAGTCATGGTGGCTAGGAACAGGCCTTTTCTCCAAGCCTATCAGAGTCAATCTGCTGCCGAGAGGGCCAGGGAGCACCTGTCACTGTATGGAAACATACATCAGATGAGATGATTAAACCCACACTAGCAATGCAAGCACCCAGAGGCCCCCCAGACCATAGAATGTACCCAGAGCCTTCTAGGCACCTAATCTGAAATATGAAATGAATTATTCTTACTTTCACTTCTGTCCTTCTCAGCTCCAACCTGTACGGTTACCACGCTTGCATCATTAATAGAAACAACAGCCAAGATTTATGAAGGGTCATTCTTTCAAGGCTCTCAGAACTTGGAAGAACGAATCAATCAAAATTATTTATTGAGCATTTCAGCTAGGAGATGTGGGAAATAAAGCAAACATGGATTTAGTGTGTACACTTCCTTAATTCAAAGGTCTTCTGATGTCTGAGGAAATGAAGCCCAGGGAGGTGGGGAGGAGCCGTAGCTCAAGGCATGTAGAAGCTGGACAAACCATGCCTTCTAGAATCATGTCATCCCAGCTCCACTTGGTACAGGATGTGCATGGCTGGATATATATTTCCTTCATTTGCTTTGAGCCTCAGTTTGTACAGAGTAAAGGAAGGGCAATAACTGTGTATTCATATGATTCAGTGACAGTCAACTGACATAAAAGATGATTGACAGGTGCCTAGCACATGCCCGATACATTTGGGTTGTTTTTTGTTGCGTAAGATGCTATTATTGGAGGAAAGGAAGGGGAAAAGAAAGGAAGGGGAAGAGAAAAAACTGAGGGAAGACTCACATGACTCACTTGCTCAGCAAAGTTTTTCCTGGAAACAAAGAGGGATTTATCATCTGGGCCTTTACATAAAGGTCATTGGGTAATATAACGGAAAAACTCTCCTATTACAGTATTCGGAAGACACGAATAAGCCATTCAAATGGCTATTTCTTGTATAGACCCTCTATAAAAGCAGAGAATGTAGCATTACAACATAAATCGTCACCAAAATGTCTGTCCCCAGCTAGGTCACGTGGCCCAGCAACAGTGTTCTGAGGATATAATGTATTTCTGTGATAGAGCTTGGAGTTCCTAAGAGAATGGCTAATTAACATGATTAGACTGCCTCCTTCCAGTGACGCATCTTAAGTGCACTTTTCACAAGCACCAAATTGCAGCCAATTCCTGGCTGAATTATTTGATGGGGAACCAGGGTGCAGTTCTACCATAAGGTCCCTAGATACAAATGGAAGAGAAGCCAAGTTTGTATTCCAGTCATAGTGGAAACATAAGATGTAGGTATGCAGGAAGGTAGAGAGAAATGTACCAGGCAATGAGAGCAACATAAGCCCTGACAAATATTCATGAACACAATGAAAAGTCTGCTGAGAATTTACATCCCATGACTAAGCTCCTGAACCCACCCCTTCATTTCATTCTTTGTCAGTGAACAGCTTCATTAACATCTACCTCATGAAGCATGCACAGATCATCAGTAACTGCCTCAAAAATATTTATATCACCCAAGGAAGAAAACCTAACTGCTGTAATGTTCCTCAGCTCTTTACATATATGAGATGGAAGATTTATTTTGGCCCAAGGTTTCAGAGTTTTTAGTTTATTATGGCAAGGAGGACATGGCAGGCCAGAGTAGCTTAACTCATGATACCCAGGGAGTTAGGAATGATCTTGCCTGTGCTCATTGGTTGTTTCTCTTTTTCCTTTTATTCCATGTGGGTCCTCCAAGGTACTGGGTAGCATTCTACTTTCATAGCTGATATTGTGACAAATACCCCAACTTAAGTCAACCTTAAAAGAGAAAATGTTTATTTGACTTACAATTCCAGGTCCCAGAACATCTTAAGGAACTCTTAAGGCAGGAACTCAAAGCAGGCCCACTTGCTACTCCAATCATCTGTGACCAAGGAACTAGATTCACAACTAAAGAGCACAGTAGGAACTACAGAAGATGTAGCTTGATGGCAACAAATGCTTAGCTACCTTACTTATATGGTTTAGGATTAGCTGCCTAAGGAATGGTGCCACCCACAGTGGAATTGGCCCTCCTGAATCAACTGAAAGTCATGACAATCTCCCCACAGATGTGTCCCACAGACCAGTCTCATCTGCATAATTCCTCAGTTAAGATTTTCTTCCCAGATAATTCTAAGTTTTGTCAGGTTGACAGTTAATGCTCACCAAAACAAGTGTCTTGCCTCACAATTTAGGTTAGGCCCCTCCCTCTTAGTTGATACTCTTTAGAAGCTCCTGTAGACATACCCACTGGTTGATTCTACTAATCTAATTTCTTCTTAATCTAGTCAAGTTGCCAATCAAGATCAATACATACAAGCAGCCATTCTCTATTCTTGCTCAATTCTAATCCTAGGTAACTAACTTTTAATCTCTTTTCAACCTAAGTGGAATTACCTATTTTGAAATTTTCATATAAATGAAATCATACAAAATGTGATCTTTTGGGTCTGATTTCTTTTCGTTAGTACAGTATTTTCAGTCTAAATTGTAAAGCACATCAGAATGTTATTCCTTTATAAGATTGAATAATATTCCATTAAAGAGTTGTATCAATTTTTGTTTATTCATTCATCTGGTTATAGGTATTTACACTATTTCTTCTTTTTCCCGATTAACCATTAATTCCACCATGAATATTTTGTTATGTTTTGGGTCAACGCATAATTTTCATTCTTCTTAGTACACACTTTAAGTGGAATGGAGTATTGCAGTGATTCCATTTTTAATCATTTGAGGAACTGCCAGACCATGTTTGAAAACAGCTGCATCCCTTTACTTTATAACAGCTAACCCAGGCTTCCATCTGTCTCTTGACCATAGCCATCCCAGTGGATGTAAAGAGGTATCTCATGCTAGGTTTTACTTGCATTTCCCTGAGGATTAATGATGCTGAGGGTGTATGTGCTTATTGACCATTTGTATTCCTTTTTGGAAGACGTGTCTGTGTACTCAAATATTTTCCCATCTTAAAAAGGCAATTAAGTGCACTTTAATCTGGTGAGTTTTAAGAGCTCTTTATTTACTCTCATACCAGATACATGATTAACAAATGTTTTTTCCCCATTAAAAGAATTGGATTTTCATTTCTTAATGTTGCTATTAGAGCACAAAAATTTTAAATTTTGATGGAGTCCATTTATCTATCAATAAAGTTGTTATTCTTCTCCATATCTTAAAATGTGTTGTAAATCCATGGTAAAAATATGAATACCCATATTTTTTCTAAGAATTTCAAAATTTTAACTATCTATTGCAAGCTTCTGATCTATTGATGGATACTTGCAGTGTGTAGTGTGAACTAGGAGTCAACTTCATTATTGTAGGGAAATATATAGTTATCCTAGTGTCACGTGTTAAGTTTTTTCCATGGGATATTCTGGGCACAAATATCAAAAGTGACTGAGCATAAATGTATGGCTTAATTTCTGAATGATAAATTCAAATTCATCGATCTATCCACATATTTATCTTCATGTCAGTAACATATGTCATTACTGTTTGGCATTATAGTGTATTTTGAAACATAGATGTTTATAGACCCTGATTTTGCTTTCTTTTTCAAGATGTTTTGGATATTCTGAGTCACATATACTTCCATATAAATTTCAAGTTCTGTTTATCAGTTTGTACACAGATTTGGGGTTGTTCAAATATTTTGTTTTTATGTAAAACTACAACTGACCCTTGCATGCTGGTCTTACATCTAGCAATTTTGTTGAAGTTGGTATCTCTTGTTCATTAGGTATGTATGTGCTGTAATTTTATATATTCAATATCCTATACATACACCCATGGCTTTTCTCTCCTCTTTGTTCTGTGGTATTCCCCTTATAGCTATGTGCCCTTATCCTTGTGTCAGTGTAAAGTACAAGTTCTTCATTCTTAGACTTTTACCAGAAGCATCTGAGAAAATTATTTACTATGGGGTCAAATTTTCATATAAAAAAAAATCACTGCCAAAATTATGTGTACCAGGGCTGGAGAGATGGCTCAGCGGTTAAGAACACTGACTGCTCTTCTGAAGGTCCTGAGTTCAAATCCCAGCAACCACATGGTGGCTCACAACCATCCATAATGATATCTGACACCCTCTTCTGGTATGTCTGAAGACAGCTACCGTGTACTTACATAGAATAATAAATAAATCTTTGAAATAAAAAAGAAGTTACACTTAAAAAAAAAAAAAACTATGTGTACCCAAAAATGTATCCAAGCATTCATATAGAAGATTGTGAGAATAATCAGTAACCCATGATACTTGCTCAAAGGTTTTACAGAGCCTCAATTCTCTTAGTTATCTCTGAAGACCACATAGTAGGGCAACAGTGTTATGATCAGTTTTCATAAATGAGACCCCTGCACAATTTCCATACTTGCATTTGCAGCTATTTGCTTTAGATACTCTTATACCAAGGTAGCCAGTAGAAAGAACTGGCTTTCTTCAACTGACCAAGTCATTCTGCCCAGCAGTTTAGTTAGAGATTCTTCTATGGAGAACGCTCTTTGGCAGCATTAAGAATGTACAACTCAAACATCTTCACACTTCTTATGCACTTCATAGTTCCATTCGCAAGCCTCTTTCCAAGAATTGCTCATGTCTTTGAATCATTCTCCTTCCAGACCCTTAAGAAGCCAACTAGGCATTAGGTTCTGTGCCCCAGTGTAGGGGAATGCCAGGGCCAATAAGTGGGAGAGGGTGAGCGGCAAGCATGGGGAGGGGAGAAGCAATAGGAGTTTGTTCTTGTTATTTTTGTTTGTTTGTTTGTTTGTTTTTTGGACAGGAAACTGGGAAGGGAGAAATCATATGACATGTAAATAAAGAAAATATCTAATAAAAAAAGAATAAAAAACTGTGTAATAAATTCATGTATATTTTATCTTGGGTCACTGCTGTTTCTACACAAAGTAGATTACCAATTATACCACATATACGACCTTTGACCACGGAGAAGGTTTTACTTATCATTATCCATCAAAGTGTCCTTATAAATAAAGCTTGGCCATTTTACTTCCCTGTTAGTTTGACATTATGGTCTTCTCATTAAGCTGTAGATTAAATCTATGGCAGAAATGTTAGTACATTAGTGACAGATGGCATGGAGTTCTGAGTTACTTGATTCTTTAGCTTGCTTGTGCTCTCAAGTCCTAGCTGAGCCCAATTTTGGATGTACCAATCCATGGATTAGTGTACCTTGTAATTTGGTAGTTTTTACCTAACTCATCAAATAATGGGTAGCTCAGGTTGCTTATGGTATGGTAGCCAAAAGCTCTGTACTTGCCAATCTGAGCTACCCATTATTTGACGAGTTAGGTAAAAGCTACCAAATTACAAAGTGAACTTTAAGAGCTGATGGATCATTATTCTCTGTTAATAGCATGGACTTTCTCCAGAAGACAAATGCTCTACACTGAACCTCTTTTATAGGATTTTTCCATAAACTCTATCCATTATTGTCATGGCTAATCTTGGTTGTCAAGTTCACACACCCGAGAAGAAGGAGCCTCAATTGAGAAATCACCTCAAGCAAATTGGTCTGTGGGAATGTCTGTAGGGCATTTTCTTTATTTCTAACTGATAGAGGAGGGCCCAGACCCCTGAGTGTGATGCTGAGGATTTTGGTGGTCCTGAATCATGCAAGAAAATTAAGTAAATAAGAGAATCAATGGCATTCTATTGAGTCCTTTATTTCAGTTCCAAGCAACAGGTTCTTACCTTGGTTGCCTTGGTTGTCCTTGCTGATGGGCTATAAAGTATAAGAATAAACATTTACCTCCTGAAGTGGGTTCTGGTCATGACATTTATCATAGAGACCACAAATGAAAACAGTTATCTTTTCCTACCATAGATGCTATGAAGTGTTGTTTGGATTTAGAATCACTTAAGGTGCAAATCTCCAGGCATATTTTTGTAAGCTTTTCCAGAAAGGTATAACTGAGGTAGGAAAACACTCCAATTGTGACTGGTACCTTGAGATGGGCTGGAGTTCTATGCTCAATGAAGACGAGAGAGTAAGGCTTACCACCAGTATTCATCTCTCTGCTTCCTGTGTAGCAAACACAAAGTAACTTACTATCTTCTTCAGGGTCCTGCAAAGCTTTCCCTGCTGTGATGGACAGTACCTTCAAACTGTGAACAAAAATAGATTCGTCCTTCCTTAAGTCTCTTTGTCAGGTATATTGTTACTACAACAACGAGAAATGTAACAAATGCCTTCAGTACTATTGGTTCTCCTGGGTTATGTGGCTCACACAGCCTGCTTACCATAACCTGGTCATTCCACTAATCTCTTCCCTCCCTTGCTCACAGCCTCCAGCTTTTTGTGTTCAATTAGAAAATGGCTCACATTAGTATTGTCTAGCACAGAATATTCAGCATGGCTCCCAGAAACTGAAAATTCATTATTGTGTGCTGTTGTATCAGTATTGGAAGATACACGCTACAATCTTACATAGCCGAGGTTGGAAGGGATATTTTGGAGTGCTCCAGAACTTTGGATATTTAGTGTGCTGAGACTCTTAAGATCCAACATCCATCATCTAGACCATATATGTTTTAGTAAGGCTTACGGAATATTTGACACTTATTACCATGGTCCTCACCATGCCATTGTTAATATAGTCTGCCAGTGTGGTGTGCTATGGAATGCCGGGTTCTCTCTCTCTCTTTTCCATCAATGTTATGACAGAGAAAACTGTTACCATAAAAGTTTTATATTCTTCTCTAGTTTACATAATTATATACTCTTCTAAAGTTCACCTACTTCTGGCCTTTCTCTCTGATAGAGACGAAAGTGGATTTGTTCAGCTGCTTGTCTATCAGCATGTACTGGAGCCCATTATTAATCCACTTCATTGAAAACGCATCTGGCCCCACAGATGCACTTAGGGTCACGATTTGATCCTAATTCCTTCAGTTGTGATTCATTCCCTTTTCATAGGATCCTGTTTGAATGGAACTTCATCTTTGCATGCTTTACATCTTTGTGATCAGCATTTCCCTACCATTTCCCTAGATGTCATAAAAGAAATCAGGTATGACTTTTATTTACTGTCACAGCTTGAGTAGGAGCAAAGATTCAGTGACTTCCCTGCTATCTCTACAATTATATTACCCTACAGGGTGAAGAACAAATGTGAAGATTTTCACCAAATCCCAATTATTCCTCAATTATGCCATTAAATTCGAATCAGATAGGATAAATACAGGGAACATACTGTGAAACAGAACTAAGATTCCAGGTTTGCATTTATTCGTTAGCCCTATTCTAACAGGGCATTGTATGGACTGGTTCTTTTGTTGAGTATTAATATCAGTGTTGTCACAATATCCAACAACCCTCTGCAAGTCTTACTGTTCCTCCGAACTGTCATCACTTGGTTTGAGGGCTATGGATTTTGAAGGCTGGCAGGCTTACATCTGACTACAATTGCTTCAGACTTGCACAATTTCTTTTCATTTGGAATCAGTGTCTTCTCCTGCCTCCAGTGTCTGGGGGTATGAACTAACTCAATGCTGGACACCTTACAATGTTATATGGGTTTTAATTTGAAAAATTCTTTTAGACTTCTCATACACTCTGGACGTCTCTTGCTTCTGCAGACTGTAAAGTACCCTCCTTAACTGCTCATCTAATACTTTTCTGGAAATAACAAACTCCAATAATGCCTCGGAAAGTAAGAGCTATGCCACCAGGCCTATTTAAATGTCATTTAAGCTTCCATGCTCTCTAATATCTATAGCTACTGGAGTTCCTTGCAATAACTGTGATCCCATTGATTTTGAGCACCAAGTGCCATCACCTATGTTTTTATTTTAGGGATACCCAAATCAGGCTAATTGCTATTACAACCCTCTTCTGTCATCGGCTATGTTCTAAAGAGGATAGCCATCACTGAGCTGGTCCTCCTCTCCAGCGCATTCCTCATTGTTTCGACATTTGTGATGCCTGTTACTCAGACATTTGTGATGCATGTTGAGCTGTGAGGTTTCTTGTCCTACATTTTATATGCTCAATTTTGGAGCCTTTTGCTCTCCTCCATCATCATCCTCCATGGCAATACTGACACATATTCATGTGGCTCATTTTTTAAAGAATCTAAGATGCTTTCAAGTGACTTGCTGATAGCATCTCCTAAGTCCTGGTAACGGTATCAAATAATTTCCAAATAGACTTACTGTGACATAACTTCTATTTATCTAACCTAGTGTTTTGCTCATTCTGACCTATCACTCCACAATTTGATCTCACACATATACTACCAGTTACTAGCAGTCTCTCTGCCCTACAAGTTGTTTGGTATGTGGCTGCTCATTCCACAGTAAAATCAGCACACCTCTAGTCTGGTTGTCCTGTGATTCGACCTTTCTTGTTGACTATTAGGAAAGTAAGTCTACACAGATCCCAAAGCAGGCAAAAGTTGGCCTGGAAAGTGTGTGGCTTCTGCATCCTCTTTTAACCACTGGTTGATCACTGTTTTCTAACAATAAAGGGAAGATGTGGAGGAGACTCATGAAAGCCCAACCAATCAAAGCTCTTAACTGCAACTCCCTCTTCAAATCTTGGTGTCTTTATTTTTTTTGGGGGGGGGGAGCACACTACCTGACAGAAGAAGCTTAGTAAGGCTAAGGATTCAATCCTATTCAAAGCCTCCACTACTCAACTGACTGGATCTTGAGCCTAGCAAATTATTCTTTTGATATTTGGCTACAGTAGATTTCCTTAAATGCTGCTAAGAGGCCTGTTGGAGTTCGAATTTCTCCTTGCAATGTAAATTAATCATCTGAGTCTATCTTTGTTTATCTTTTACAAATCACTGCTCCTCAAAAAGTCACCAAACTCCATATTAATAATCACCGTTTCTCCTATGCCTTTCAGGCACAGATAGCAGTGTTTCAGACCATGGCTGTGCATAATCCCCATCAGTCTACCACTGGTAAAATGTTAATGATGGCACAATAATGCCCTAGCATTTAACAGTTGCTCTGATACAACACAGAGGCTGCTCTCCTGCACTTACTGTGGCAGTGGTGCTTGCAGTGCTGGATAGTCAGTTATTGACCCATGCACTAAACTCCGTTTTAATAATGGGCTTGGTGAAACCACTTTTTGCATCAAGAAATTCTTAGATGGAGAGTCAGTGATGGAGCCTGAATGGCCCTTAGGGTTATTCCCAAAGGAAATGAGGATCTCCCTTCCATATCACCAGTCAGGCGGTCATTGGCCACTGTGGTCATGGAGCCACGCCTTTAGAAAAGCCTGTTTCCTGGGACTGACAGTGATTTCTAGAAGGAAGCTTGTATGTATCATGAACAGTTGATCTTCCAGGAAGCTAAGGGATGCCTGTGTCAAGCATGGAGAGGTCATTACATGGATCATATTGTCTGCCATGGTTTGTATATAAGATGTTCCCTCAAAAAACAGGACAGTGGGGAGTGTGACGTGAGGGCATCTCAGAAACTGGCCAGGTCCTACCTCCCTCACCACTCCGGGATGTAAAAGCATACACTGATTTGGAGAACTTTCTCTTGAGAAGAGACACCGACAGGAGCACCTGTCCTCACAGCATTCATTTCGGCACGGCCAGTTGTCCAGGCTCAGAGATCAAAATAGGCCTAGCCTACCACATGAGCTGATAGCAAACCCCAGTATCACCCACACGCTGCTAGGTGCAGAGAATGCAAGAGTAATAATAAGGCCGTGGAACCTGTATCCGGTTTTCAATGGATGACCTTGGAGATCAGTTAACATGATACAAGGTCAGATTCTCTATGAGCAGCTCCCGAGGATGTTATACACGAAACTAAGACTAAAATGGATACTGCGCCAGAAACTCTGGGAAGTTAGAGATACCAGGAAGATATAATGTCTGCCATAGTAATAATAATAATAATAATAATAATAATAATAATAATAATAATAATAGTAATAGTAACAATAATAATAATGTAATGGAAAAACACAAGCAATGAATAGAGCCAGCCCTGGGGAGAAAATGTGTGTGGGCATCACGTGTAAAACTTTAGAGATGAGGTTGCTCAGGCCTTTGGAAACACCGAAATTTTCCAGATGGTCGATATGAAACTACAAGATTTGATGCTCGTCTAGTTCAGTCTGGGTTTGGTTCAATCCTTCCTTTTTAAAACCCCTCCTATTTTACCTTCCAGGTGAGGATTTGAATTAACTCTCAGCGAAGACCCTGGACTTGACATTTTGAACAAGGTTGGAACTGTTAGGAATACGGGGACTCTTGGAAATGGACTGTTGTAGTTTGCTACTTTGTTACTGCAATAAAACACTGTGACCAAGAGCGACTTAGAGAGGAAAGGGTTTGCACAGCTTACAAGTTAAAGTTTATCAAGAAAAGCCAGGGCAGGAGATCAAGTCAAGATCCGAAACACAGACTGTGGAGGAATGCTGCTTACTGATTTCCACCCCACGGCTTGCTCAGCTACCATTCTCATCCATTCACCCCAGGCCCATGTGCCTAGGGATGGCACCACCCTCTGTGGACAAGACCCTCCTCTATCAATTAGCAATCATGAAACTGCCCCACAGACATGCCTATAATCTAGTCTGATGCAAGCAGCTCCTCAGTTGAGAGTCACAATTCCTCAGGTGACTCCAGTTTGTTTCAATTTGTAAAAAGCTCATCAGCACATGACCTGAATGCATTTTTGGATTGTGAAATGAACATGAGCATTTGGGAGGCCCGTGGTAGAAGTAAAGGGTTTGTAATATGAAGTATTCCTGAATAGGCTCATGTATAGAAGGCTACTCTACTGGTAGCATTATTGAGAAATATCTAGATTATAAAGCCACTAACTTCATCAATGTCTTTGAGCCTGGCTAAAGTATGTCATTGGAAGAGGATGAAAAATGCATTTTACCCTGGATCCTCTCATCTTCTCATACCTCCAACCCCTCCTCTCTCTCTCTCTCTCTCTCTCTCTCTGTGTGTGTGTGTGTGTGTGTGTATGTGTGTGTGTGTGTGTGTATCCTGGCTGCCACAAAGTAACACATCAGTCATTCCTGCCAAACTGATAGGGCCAAGGGACTATGGATTGAGATTCTGGAACTGTTAACCAAAATAAAAGGCTTCCCTCACTTTTTAAGTTTCTTTCAGGTATCGGTCACAGTGATGAGAAACCAAATGAGCATGACAGCCACTTCTATTGTCCCTCAGTCAATTTGCTGCCTGTGGTTCAATGTTCCTTGCACACTAGAGTCTTCATAACTCTGAAGATAATACTGTTTATTCTGGATACTCAGGGTTTCTAGCTTGCAAGTGGGACCATAAGTGATAGCCCAGTGGCAAACGATGTGGGTAAGAATCTAGAATGTGCTCTGTTGACAGTATGGTAACTGTACCTGCTATTGACTAGGAGAACTGATTAAATTTCTCTAAATATAAGAGAAGGAAAAAAACGTCCACATTACAAGTCTGATTATGACGTTGTCCTGATGATTAATCACTTTGGGACTTTTGGACATTGTCTGCTAATTAATATTGCCCTGTCTTGTAGTCTCCTGACTCTTTCACCTCCAGGGTCAAGTCATAGGACAAAAAGTCTATTCTCTCACTAGGGAGAAAGATAATAAGAGAATGATGGTGACAAAAGCTGATTAGATGTTCAATGAAACGTTCCCACTGTTTCTCTTCGACATGTAGTAAATCTCTATTTGCCAGCCTCCTCTGACATTAGATGAAACCATGTGCTAGGGCTCTGGACAAAGAAATTGAACAAAAGTGATTTTCCAGCCCCTCCCAGATCCACATGATGGATACCCCATGGATGCTATTCTCTTTGATCTCCTGAGGAAGACAGGAGCTAAGAATGAATGTCAATCAAGGTCAAAGGCATGAGATAAAAGGTGTAAGGGCTCTTGCATCTCTGCTTGGAAGAGAGCTGC
>JADRCD010132976.1:0-11698 GCA_019843815.1 Montemys delectorum | reverse complement strand
GCTCTCTCATTGTATATAATATGACACAGTACCAGTTGATACCTACCATTGCCAGACAGGGTGATGCCAGTCTTTGCATCATCATTGTGAGGAAAGTGGGTGCCACAGTCGGCACCTGTCCAGTGCCTGTTGCATACACACTTGAGCTCATTGCTGCAAACCTGAAATCCAAAGGAGAGCCGGCAGAAACGTCAGTTCTCTGCTACAGAGAAGCAAATGCATGCTGACTCCTAGGTGGTATGCATAGAACTTGATGATCCTGAGACAGGATTTGTGCTTTAGATTCCAAACCAAGATCCTCTGCCTTAACTGGATAATACAACCAGTTCAGTCAAAGATTCTGTAATGCCAGCAAAAATACCATCATAGAACTCGTTAACAGAAAAAAAAAATCAAAACAACTGCTAGGAAGGAGTTTTAATGAGAATGAGAAAGCTGGACATATTCATGAAGGGCTCACTCATGGAGGACAAGTGTTTGACCCATAACTTAAATAAGACCTGTGAGAACAGAATTAAAATGTGTAAACCAGCACTCTTTCTGATCATCCATGAACAGCACTTCCCCTGATGGCTTCGTTACTTCCAGGTTTTAAACTCAGCTGTCATCTCTGGTATGGCTTCAACAAGTATTTCTGATCAGTGCTGATTCATCTCTACCCAGACGACCTCAGTAGTTAAATGCTATATTTAACTCTATATCTAAATAAGTAATGACTGGCAGCTCACTCTTCCTTCTTTACTTCCCATTTAAAAAAAAAAAAATTCCACTGTCGTTTGCTAAAATCCATCTCCTAAATCACATGCAGGAAACCTATCATTATACTGTACAACATCCTATTAGAATAAGAAAAGAAGAAAGAAGAATTTGAATAGGGAAATTACTAGTTTTCTTATTCTCAGGCTTTCTTGATTATATAGCAAAAATATTCAAGTAGCTTTGATCAAGTTAGTGGTCACATATCAATAAGAAACACGGATAGTCAAGTGGTGTATGATTAAGGAAAGGTTAAAGGATTGTATCTACTTTTGTAACATGGAGAAATGGCTTTCTCTGGTGAGGTTCTGCCACTTACTCCATTTCCTGAGCACACAGTGCCTGCTTTACTGCTGGAGCAAGTGCTGAAGTTGAAGGAAGCCACGGGAAGACATCTGTGTTCCAAGCACATCATTTGAGGGCCGCAGGGTGTCCCATCTTCCACATAACCGAGATCCACGTCTTCTTCAAGCTTAACATGCCCCCCACTAAAAACAAATTGTGTGCAGAAAGAAAATAGGACTCCGTTAATTCATACTCATCTGAGTTTAAAACTAAAAGTAGGCAATATCACTTCTCTGGACTTCTGTTTATTTTTTGATAAAAACGAGTAGCCAAAGGATATTTAAATTTTTGTTCTTCTGTTTCATTGAGATAGGATTTGAAGTAGCCCAGACTGGCATCGAATTCTTTTTTTTTTTTTTAAGATTTATTTATTTATTATATGTAAGTACACTGTAGCTGTCTTCAGACACACTAGAAGAGGGCATCAGATCTCATGACAGATGGTTGTGAGCCACCATGTGGTTGCTGGGATCTGAACTCAGGACCTCCAGAAGAGCAGTCAGTGCTCTTAACGGCTGAGCCATCTCTCCAGCTCACATCGAATTCTTAGTATAAACAGAACTGGCTTGAACTTTTGTTGCTCTGGCCTCCATCTCCCATATGCTGGTATCAAAGGCCTACATCACCACACCCAGAAGTAACTTTAAGTGTAGGAAGCAATGGAAACTTTTGATCCAATTCTTCTATGAGGTAAGTATAATATTTAGAATTTTAACAGTAAGGTCGGAACAGAACTAGGCCTATTATTTTTCCTTGGATACTATGTGCAAGTCCAATTGGTTCCACTAAATAGGCTTCAGGATTTCAAACGTATCACAAATAAGGGTCAGAACTGGATTTGATTTATGCTGTTCCCAAGCGTTTTATATATATATATATATATATATATATATATATATATATATATATATATATATATATATATAAATTCTATTTGGTAATGACTCAACCACTGTATTCCCTGCTCAGCAGAGCATGATCAAATGGTTTCCCTTAGAATATAAAAAATAGTAACAAAGGTTGAGAGTGTATATTCATAACTAATAGTCTCATATGATGCCTTGCCAATGCTAGTACAAAATTTTCCATATTAATTTTTATCAATATCATTTGTAATGTGGAACAAGACACAGGAACTGGTTATTTTGTGTCTAGGTATGTTTTCGCACCTGCGTGTCTGTATATGTATGTGTACATGTGTAGAGGCCAGGAGTCATCACTGAGTGTATTTCTTAATTGTTCTTCTCCTTCTGAGTTGAGAAGGGGTGATCACACTAATCATGGAACTCACCGATTCAGCTAGACTGGCTGGCTAGCAGGTCTCAAGGACCCTCTGTCTGGCCCTAGCAGCCCTGGAAGGTAGAGGTGTGAACTGATGTCTTCAATTTTTTTACATGGGTGCCGTGGGTACTAGGGACCAAACTCAGGTCCTCATGTTTAAATAATAAGCACTTTACCAACTGAGTCATGTTCCTTGTGTTAAATATATTGGCTTCTTTTTTAAAAAGATTTATTTATTTATTATATGTAAGTATATATATGTAGCTGTCTTCTGACACACCAGAAGAAGGCATCAGATCTCATTACGGATGGGTGTGAGCCACCATGTGGTTGCTGGGATTTGAACTCAGGACCTTCAGAAGAGCAATCAGTGCTCTTAACCACTGAGCCATCTCTTCAGCTCTATATTGGCTTCTTAAATGAAATATCCCTGCCTTACATCTTTCCTAGGAGAGAACCACTTTCTTTATACTATTGATTTTTTGTTATTTTTGTTTGATTTTGATATTTTGTTAAATGTCTCAAAACATTTAAATTATACTAATAATTTTTTTATTTTTCAACTGTAGGAATTATCAATTAATTTCTCGATATGCCATAAGAGAACTTATCTCTGTGTTCCCTTGATAATTCTATACATAATTTCTCCTTTATTGAAAGGTCATCATAAACTTTATTTAATCAATAACAAATCTGTACACTATTAGAACTATGTAAATGCTGGTTGTTGAACGAAACAATAGCTTTCAATTTTTGAATTACTTTTGTTTTAACTTAGATTATTCTTTTATTTGTTGGCTGTTTATCTGTCTACGTTCCTGTGCATTTACCATCTTTAATACAAAATTAACTCAGTCTGGCTGTTAATCCCTACTGATAACACAGCTGAGCCTCAGTTCATCTACTGTGGAGGACTCTCCTAGAGTCCCCCCAGCTCGGTCTTGTGTGTCCTGGCTTTGCCTTATACCTGGCATAGAGCTGTAAACCCTGCACTTGTTTCACTATCAACTCCATTAGGATACGGTCTCTCAGTGGAAGACTCTGCCTCCTCTATACCCTGCCATCCTTTTCCTTTGTTTAACCTTCATCTTTATGGGATGCAGTTGTTTCATTGACTTTTTGAAGACAGGTGTAGAAAAATACATCTTGGAGAAATTTGCATGCTAAAATGTCATCTTATAATCTCAAGGTATATCTGATATTTTTAAGGCAGGATCTTGTTATGTAGTCCAATCTTATCTGGAAATCACCATCCTCCTGTCTCGGCCTCTAAGTGCTGGGATTAGAGGTGTGCTCAAGGAGGCCCTAGTCTGAGTCTGATAGATAATTGTAATTTACAAATATTTTTTCCAGCGTCTTCTGTTTCCCTAGACTCCGGGTGCTAAGCCGTAAGGTACTCTAGACTCTAGTCCTTGAGCCTCTTCCGTGGAAGCTTGATGACTCTCTTCTCTGCCCCACAGTGCTTCCAGAGTGAAGTTCACATCTGTCTCTGACGTCACTCACGAACAACTGCTTCCTTACTATTCTGATTGTGGCGTTCTTTCTCGTTGTTCAGTTTCTTTACTTCGTTATTGTTCAACTTTCAGGGAGACAGTTTCAACCACTAAGGTTCACTTCCAAAAGAACCTTTTTCTTCCATGATCTGATTAATTAAAGTAGAGCATTATTTTTTTATTTTGTGATAAAAAGTCTCTTGGGGTTTTCTCTTCACTTTGGTTTTCCACATTAGAGATTTTTTTTTTATATGCCAGTCAATAGTAACCAGACAGATGACTGGAACTTCCATGATTTTCTCAGTGAGCATTCCCTGAGGCCGAACCACTTACCTATGACCTTGGTATCAAGTCTTCAATTTAGGAACGGTCTGTTTAATTCTCTGTAGAGACAGGGCCTGAGTCTCCAATGGACGTGTGGGCCAGCCCCTTTGTGGCTGAGTTACCAAAGGCTCCTTTTTACTTTTCAAAATTCCACACAACTTCTTTTTTTTAAAAAAAAAAAAAAACCTGCTGTGAAAATCATGGAGTCCCTCCTTGAACAGTAGACTATGCTGCCAATTCCTGAGGCTTCCCAGACATTACAAGGTGTTTCAGCGGTCCGTCTCACTGACCTACAAACTCCACTTTCCAAAAGGCTTTCCTAAGTGTGAGCCCCATAGTCACACTTAGGAAAGCCTCCACTCCATGTTTGAACTTTCCTGCAGATATATAACTCCCAAAGAAAATTTAATTTCGTGGAACTTCTGAAAGATGCAAAATGAAATGCACACTTATGATGACTGACCCTATCCAGAAGTCTCCATCTTCTCACTAAGACGAAAATGCAGGCAAAACCCTGAAGGATTTTACTGAGAAATTAAACATAATTCCAGCAACCACGTAACAATCCCCATGTATCACTCTTAACTACTTTTCGCTTTTCTATTACAATTTATGTAATCACATTTATGAACTAGATTCAAGTCCAGATTATGAGCATGCATATACCCTGGAAACAGTAGTGGTTCTCGCTGTAGGAAGCGAAGTGACTAATGCAATCACAGAATGGTTAGGTGATTACCTGCAGTTTAACGTTCTTCCTTGCTGCACAACTAATGTGGATGTGATTTCACCATCAAGCTCTCCGAGCCTTGGGATATTGCCAATATTTGTGCACAGAAGGTAGCCACAAAGCACATCCCTGTGTTAAAAGAGTACCAGTTATTGACTTGATCTCTTCCCCAAAGACAAAATGAAGTTCACACTTTGAAGTAGCGTCTTCTCTCTTGTTAGTATGCATTATCCATCAGCAACATTACTTATGTGTATGCTAAGCAAAGTAAAATAAGTCAATATTGGGTCAACTCAGGTCTCAAAATTAACTTCTCTAAAACTCCAACTGGTGATCTAAAATCCTAATAGCTCCCAAGATTATTGGTTAAGGAAAATTACCCATCAAATACACCTTTTTATCAGAATGATTTATCTACCACCTACTGCTGGAAATGATAAACTTGTTTAATGCTGGGTAACTTTGCCTGAATATTCTTCTGTAATATAGCTACTTCTGCATCCTGTCTCCCAAAACCAAAGAGTAAGTGACCTACTGCTTGTGGACATTCCCAGTCACAAAGCCTCACTACCTTTCTAAACAAATCATGTGCTCAGAAATTAACAGGTAAGTTGCTGTATTAAAAATATTGCTTTATATATTCTTTTAACAAACATTTTAGTCATCAATAGTGATAACATTTATATCTTATAAACACTAAGCTAGGTGATGATGGTGCACGCTTCAATCTTAGGAGGCAGAGGCAGGTAGGTCTCTGTGAATTCAAGGCCAGCCTGGTCTACAGAGCAAGTTTTTGGACAGCTAGGACTATACTCAGAGAAATTAAATAAATAAATAAATAAACAAACAAACAAACAAACAAACCAAAACCCACACTAATTGATTAACATAGCAGCAAAATCACACATGGAAATACTAGAATTTATATGATGAATAACAGAAAAAAATGGAAATCTATAATTATCACTAATATATAAAAGGTACATTCTCTAAAAATATTTTAAACATAGAAATCTATTTGAATATAAAGTTATATTCTAAATATATGTATGCCTTATAAACAAAATATAGAAGAAATATTTAAACCCTTTTTAGTTTCATTTATGCACACTAATGTTTGTAATTAGAAATCTGTAACAAAAGCGGATCATGATGTTTATCCTTACAGCATTCCACTCTGTAAGAAGACACAGCACATAAATGAGCATGTACAAAATAATGAACTGAAGATACGGGCCATGAGAATAGTGCAGGGTCTGTCTGTCAGGGTTCAGAGGGGAACTGAGAGAGCCAGCTAGGAAATAATTTATAGAGTGGGCCTTGATGAGTGGATGAATTTCTCACTGGTGTTGGTACAGATGTAAAGACCGCTTCTAAGGAATGAATAGCTCCAACAACTATGTTAACATAGGACAATGTACTATAGGTATTAAGAATAGTAAGGCTTTGCTGGGTATAGTAGCCTGGGCTGCCATTTGTGTTCTCTTAGGATCTGCATGACATCTGTCCAAGATCTTCTTGCTCTTGGAGTCTCTGCTGAGAAGTCTGGTGTAATTCTGATAGGTCCTCCTTTACATGTTACTTGGCCTTTTTCCTTTACCGATTTTAATATTCTTTTTTGTTCTGTGTATTTAGTGTTTTTATTATTATGTGGCAGGAGGATTTTCTTTTCTGGTCCATTCTGTTTGGTGTACTATAGGCCTCTTGGACATCTATGGCCATTTCTTTCTTTAGGTTAGGGAAGTTTTCTTCTGTGATTTTGTTGAAGAGGTTTTCTGGCCCTTTGAATTGGGAGTCTTCACTCTCTTCTATTCCTATTATTCTTAGGTTTGGTCTTTTCATTGTGTCTTGAATTTCCTGGATGTTTTGGGTTGGAGATTTTGCACTTTATATGTTTTTTGACTGTTGTGTCAATATCTTCTATGATATCTTCTACACCTAAAATTCTCTCTTCTGTCTCTTGTATTTTGTTTGTGATGCTTGCTTCTGTAACTCCTGATCTGTTTTCTAGGCTTTATATCTCCAAGGCTGCCTCCATTTGTGACTTTATTGTTTCTATTTTTATTTTTAGGTCCTGGGCAGGTTTGTTCAACTCCTTCCCCTGTTTGGTTGTGTTCTCCTGTATTTCTTTAAGGGAGTTATTTATGTCATCCTTAAAGTCCTCTATCATATTTATGAAATAGGATTTTAGGTCAGAATCTTGTTTTTCAGGTGTGTTAGGGTATCCAGGGCTTGCTGTGGTGGGAGAACTGGGTTCTGATGGTGCCAAGCAGCCTTGGTTTCTGTTGATTATATTCTTGCACTTGCCTTTTGCCCTGTGGTCATCTCTGGTGTTAACTGGCCTGTTGTCTCTTAACCGGAGCCTGTCCTTCCTAGCAGGCAGTTGAAGTTCTGTGAGCTGGGTTAGAACAGGCCCTCTGTGAACCTGGTTATGAGAGACCTCCTGGGAGTCAGGCTGTCTCTGGGTGCATGGGGGCAGGGATGTGTGTGGCTGGAGTGCCCATTCTTCCTGGGGTGGAGTTGCAGACCTGAAGGAAGATGTGTTGCCTGTAGGGCATATTGGTCCCATGTCTGCTGGGCTTCATGCGGGTCCCAGTTAGGACAGGTATTGGGGTAGGGGTTCTCACCTGTGAGCCTGGTTATGACAGACCTCCTGGGAGTCAGGCTAACAGACTTGATACATAAACAGGACCCAGTATTTTTGCTGTATACAGGAAACACACCTCAGTGACAAAGATAGTTACTAACTCAGAGTAAAAAGCTGGGAAAAAAATTTCCAAGCAAATGGTCCCAAGAAACAAGCTGAAGTAGCCATTATAATATCCAATAAAATAGACTTTCAACCAAAATTATCAAAAGAGATGGGGAAGAATATTTAATACTCATCAAAGGAAAAAGTCACCAAAATGAACTTTCAATTCTGAATATCTATGCATTCCAGAGACTGCTCACCTTGGGATCCATCTCATCTGCAAACACCAAATCCTAACACTATTGTTGATGCCAACCAAGATGTGCTTGCAGACAGGAGCCTGGTATGGCTATTCTCTGAGAGATTCTGCCAGCACCTGACTAAGACAGATGCAGATACTCACAGCCAACCATTGGGGTGAGTTGAGACCCCAATTGAAGAGTTAGGGGAAGGACTGAAGGAGCTGAAGGGCATTATAACCCCATAGGAAGAACAACAGTATCAAAGAGTATACATGGGCAGATCTGTGGCTCCCATTACATATGTAGCAGAGGACGGCCTTATCTGGCATTAGTGGGAAGGGAGGAGCTTGGTCCTGTGGAGGTTTGATGCCCCAGAGAAGGGGGATGCTAGAGTAGTGAGGTAGGAGTGGGTGCATGGATGGGAGAGCACCCTCATAGAGGCAAAAGGGAGGGAGGATGGGCTTAGGGGTGTATGGAGGAGAGATTGGGAAGAAACATTTGAAATATAAGTAAATAAAATAATTTTAAAAATAAATAAGGTAAAAAATGAAAAGAAAAAAAGAATAATAAGGCTTGTAGAATTTGGGAGAACAAAGAAGAAAAGACAAAAAAAATGTAGTTTGGCACAAATCATAAAAGAGGTATAAAACTGGGTTCCTCCTCCAGACATACATTTTTTTGGGGGGGGCGGGGACAGGATCTCTCTACATAGTCCTGGTCTGGAACTCATTGTGTAGACCCAGAGATCCATCTCCCTCTGCTTTCCAAGTGCTAGGGTTAAAGGTGTGCACTCCTATGCCCAGCCTATGATTTCATTTTATTTGTTAATTAAGACCACAGACTTTCAGCAGAAAAAACTAAGAAAGCATTCTGATACCAGAATAGCAGATACGAATTCTTTCTCTAGTCCTAGCTCCATGCTCTTGGGCCCAGACACTGATCTCACCTTGGTTTCTTCATCAATGAAATGAGAGATTTTCATAATGCCGGACTGGAGAGCATGCTTTATTAAGCATCCCAAACAGGAACATCTCATGTGGAATGTATGCCTGGAAACTGAACAACGAATGACCTCTAGGTTCCGTGAGCACTCACCGTTTGTTGCACTGTGTCCACGTGTCTTTGTCCTTCCCGCAGTTACCCTTCTCAGTCCCCTCAATGTTCAGTTTCTCATAGCAGTACCTGTCAGATGCTGTCACCTCTGAAGCAGAAAAGAAGTGTACATCAGTGATGGAGGTAACATGGGATGCTGCAGTAAGGAGCAGTGCTCACTCTAGTGTTGGCAATGACAAAAACAGAAATTGTACACACACAGCGTGGGTACATCTTTCAGGGTACCTTACTTGAAATAGGAAAGCAAGTACATGTAGACCCAGGAGGGGAATTAGACTGCAGACTGAGAGAATACTCCCAGGATCTGGCACTATGTATGAGATGATACTAACCTTGAGCACATATTTTAAATCATAGCACCTGAGGCATAAGTTCTCAATCACAAACATTATTAATAAAAAGCAGTAGTATGCAAATACTACGCAGCATAATTGGATTCAAGAAAGGGCAGCATGACTTTCACCTTGCTTACTAATTCTTAACTGCTATAAGAAATACTTTCATTGTGCTTTGAGATGAGATTGAGTTCATGCAGTCTTTGAAAGGCAAGTGGAACTTTAAGGTATTACAGCACCTTTACCGACTCTTGTCTTTTCCGAAGCCAGTGTATCAGAGACACCTGCTAGAACTAAATGATTTTTCCAGCCAGCCAGGATAAGCCTATCAATTCAGCCATTGGGAAATAGAGACAGGAGGATTAGGGGTTCAAGATCATCCTCTGTTCCACAGGAGATTCCAGGCTAGCCTAGGCTATATGAAATCCTATTCGAAAACAAACAAACAAACAAATAATACCAAAGGCTTTTATAAACTAATCAAATGCTGATTGGTGATACAAGTATTGCTAATGCAAAAATCTGAAATGCTTCATGTTTCAAGACTTTTCAAGAGCTATCAAGATACCACAAGTAGAAAATTCCATGACCATATCCTGAAGATATGGCTCAGTGAGTAAGAGAACATACCGGGCAAGCATGAGGACTTGGGTTTGAATCATGAACAAAGCTTGGAATGAGCATGCATGTGCCTATTATCCCAGAGTCATGGGGTAGGAGCAAGAGGCTCACTAGGGCTTGCTAGATGCCAGCTTAGCTCCTGGTTCAGTGAGAGACCCTGTCTCAAGAGATTAAGATGGAGAGTGATGGGGTAGACACCTGATATGATGCCCCTCCTCTGCCTTCTGTAAGTGCACAGGCATGCACACCTGCTCATACACCACACCACACATACATATCACACACTTACATACTCACACTTATGTTAAATAAATAATTAAAAAAAGAAATGTCCATGTCCTGATATAATATAAAAAGTCTCAGTAACAATACAGGTGCATTAAGATTAAAAATATCATATAAAATTAATCTCATGATGTGTGTGTGTGTGTGTGTGTATGTATGTATGTGTGACACAAATGAACTGCATGATGGTTTGCATCTCATTATCTATAAACAAGTATTCCTTGACATAAAATTCCACAATCTTCATAATTCTGGTAGCAGGCACTTCAAACAATGGATACTTGAGCTGCACATATTAAACAATAGCTAATTTCACTGCTAGTTTCTCACCTGTTTTGCTCAAACTGAAGAAACAAAAATAGTATCCCTTTATTTAGAGTACAAACCTGCCTGACTAAATTTTCTCCTTATCTCAACGCTTCTCAAGACATTCAGAGAATGTGTTCCTTTCCTAAAAGGATGGCAGCTACTGAATCTAATAAATCTAAGGATATGATTCATTTTGTAGCTTTTGCTAGTACTAATTATCTTTCAAAAGAACTTCAAATAGCACAGGCATGGTAGCAAAAGCCTGTAATCACAGCACTTGGGCAGCTGAGGCAAGCTTACAAACTCAAGGTCTGACTGGCCAAGGTATGTGGCTGGACTACACGATAATACTCTACCTGAAAGAAAAAAACTTTTTAAAGAGTTTAGACCAAAAAAATCTTCCAAAAATTTTGACTATTAATTCTGGGGAAAATATTTAATACAAACTTTAAATACAAATTTAGATTTTGTAAATATAAATACTAATATTTAGATAAAAATGGTAAATCTTCTCCTTTAAAAGCCTAACAGATTTCGAAAAGAATAACATTAACATTTCTGTTCTTTACAGGTGGGCTACTTCAGTAGAAGGTGACCTATAACTATGAAGGCCAGTTGGAGCTTAAAGAAGATAGTAGACAGGGAAAAAACAACTCTAACATGCCTAGGTCTAAGGCAAGGATACCCTTCCTAGAGACCGTGTCCATCCCATATGGCTATACAAGGCCATATGGGAGCTTTTGCTTAAGGGCATTCAGCTGAGGAGCTGCAAATCCAGACTGCTCTATTCTCCAAGCTAGGCACCAGGTGGGTCCACCTGCCGGGCAGCACAGACACCCACTGTCTCATCCATAGGCACTGCAAACTAGCCAGAAACTGGGCGGCCATGGCTGCTCAAAGAAGATGCCTTTCCTGAATTTCTAGAAAAGGGTTCCTACCCAGTCTTGCAGTGGTGTTGAGAAGCTCCCAGTTAGGCAACGGTCAACAATTTACTTCTAGCCCAGGTATCTTATAAGAGTGTGCCAATGCCGTGTGGGAAAAAAACGATCAAGCCACGTGACTACTTACTTTGCCCCCAGATGTATTTGCATTGTCTATCTCTGGTTTTACACCTTCCTCCAAAGCAAATTCCCTAAAACAAGAAAATGAATAACCCATCAATAGTAACGGCA
>JADRCD010132972.1:0-11483 GCA_019843815.1 Montemys delectorum | reverse complement strand
CTGATATTTTATATGCAATATGCTAAGCATATTTACCTTTGAGATTTGATGTATTAGCAGTGAGATAAAAGTAAATCGATAAACTGTGTCCATGACAAAATAATGGCCCTGAAAAGACATGTGGGTGGATTGTGTAACTACGCAGTTGTGATTATCCCGAGAGCTAACCACTCAGGCTTCCAAAGCATGAGTGTCTGAGGGATGGACAGATCTTGATGGGGAGGTGAAGTGGAGATTATACTAAGCTACAAAAGCAATGGTGTGTTCCACAACGTAAGAAAGTAAAACTCGTTAGCAAAACTACAACACACAGCTCAGAAAATGTGAAAAGGTGCCTTAAATCTTTTATTTGTAAGTTATCCTATAGCATTTCTGAATCGTGCTGAAATATTGTAAAGTCTGTACATTAAAGTCTTCCACCAGGGTGACCGCTTCAGGAAACTGTCTTCTAGTCTTCTCCCTGTGATCTAACAGGACACGGAGGGCCTGAGGACTTCCTCTCCCCCAGTTTGCCAGAGTTGACTTACATCAAGGAGTCCTAGCCCCCTCAGCAGTGGTCTACATCCTTTCTTACTGAGTATTTTGAACTTATTTTGTTCATAGAGGCTTGGTTCTTGGCCTTAAGAATCTTTAAGGCAGTTCCTAAGCATCTACTACAATCTGTCTACTCCATGTGCATCTACTTCATGTGCATCATCTACTCCATATGCATCATCTACTCCATGTGCATCATCTCCATGTGCATCTACTCCATGTGCATCTACTCCATGTGCATCATCTACTCCATGTGCATCTACTCCATGTGCATCTACTCCATGTGCATCTACTCCACGTGCATCATCTACTCCACATGCATCATCTACTCCATGTGCATCTACTCCACGTGCATCATCTACTCCATGTGCACCTACTCCACGTGCATCATCTACTCCACATGCATCATCTACTCCACGTGCATCTACTCCTTGAGCATCTACTCCACATGCATCTATAAAATGGACTGGAAACAATGACATTCCTAAGTGTCAGATACTCAGTGGTTCAAGAATGTCTGTTATCTCTCTATTTTCCTGATTGCGTAGGGCCATGACAGGTGCGAAGCTATAACTCACCTCTTGTGGTTAATAACTAATGACTGGATTTAAAATAATTTTCCCTGACCCACAGGGCTCTAGCCCCATCCCCAACACTCTGGCAACAAAGAAACTGCTAATGGTGAGAGCTAGGATCTGACTTCAAACTTGTTCTCCACATCTAGACTGCTCTTCTCGGAAATCTCTTCTTGGTTGGAACAAGTCTTGGTTTTTCTAACTCAGATTTTGTTTTTTGAATGGATTATTCAACTTGTCAATTACTCCTACTTATGGACATCTGTATGTGCGTAGGCATCAGTTACTTCTCTGTTGTTTTAATCGTAATCAAAAGCAACTTAAGGAGGAGTTCATTTTGGGTTATAGTTCCAGGGGCAAGCGCTGCAGGAACAGGAAACTGAGAGATCACATCTCATCTGCACACAGGAAATGGAAAGACAACTAGAGCTGGGGTGAGGGTCTATGTTCAAAGCCCACCTCCAGTGATATACTTCCTCCAACAAGGTGTCACATCCTAAAATTTCCAACATCCCCTAAAACACCACCAGCCGGGACCCAATGTTCAAGTACCAACTATGGGGAGCATTTCTCATTTGAAGCACAACTTGTAAATATACAACTAAATACATGTACATACATAATGGATCAGCTATCTACTCAGGTAAGATTAAGTTTTGATACTTGTGGTCCCTTGTGAGTTAAGCCATCTTTGACTTACCCAAGGAGTACCTTGCTCACCTGCAACATTTCCTATGATATCTTCTGGAGAAGAAGATGTTTTGGTCCTATAGGAGCATCCCTGTGTTCACACCTTCCCCCCAGAACAATTGATTAAAAAGGTTAAAAGATTCCCAGGTGATTCTTGTAGATACCAATGAAAGGCACACAGTAAGTTAAACTAGGTTTCTAATTTAAAAATTCTCCAACATGAGAATCCTAAAGCAACTTTAATTTTCATGAAGAAATACTCACTTTTTCAAAGTCCCTGTAGGCCCATTGTGGTTCCTTTCAAGCCTGTTGCATCGATACTCTGTGTTATGAGACAGCTGACTTATCTCTGCATTAGTGCTTAAAATCTGACATCTCTCCTAACAAATGTTCTCAGGAAATGATGGGTCTACTAGCCAGAGGCTTCCTTAAGACAAAACCCATGGAAGACTAACCTGCATTTGAAGCTATTCTTTTTTTTTTTTTTTTTTTTTTTGGTTTTTCAAGACAGGGTTTCTCTGTATAACTCAGGCTGTCCTGGAACTCACTCTGTAGACCAGGCTGGCCTCGAACTCAGAGATCCACCTGCCTCTGCCTCCCAAGTGCTGGGAAGCCATTCTTGACATGAATGTATGACAACACAATGAGACCAACAACTATTACGACAACTGAAATGATAACAATGACAATAACATCGACAATGACAACAATGAGCACAACAAAAATGACAACCACAACAAGGACAATGAAAACAATGACAATGGCAACAACAGCAAGAGCAATAACAACAAGAATGACAACAGTAAATTCAATGACAAGGATGACAACAACAAGGACAACAATGATGACAACAACGACAATGAAAACAATGATAATGGTGACAATGACAGCAACAACGTCAACAACAATGACAATGAAAACAATGACAATGGTGACAATGACAACAATGATAATGACAACGCCAACAAGAACAAGAACAACCAGAACGACAACAACAATGACAACAACAAAAATAACAGTGACAACAATGATAACAACAATGACAATAAAGACAAAAACAATGACAATGACATCAAGAACAACAACAATGACAAGGAGAAGAGCAAGAACAAGAATGACAAAAACAATAACATCAAGAACGACAACAATGAGAGCAAGAGCAATGACAACAACTACAATGAGAGCAACAACAATGATGACAACAATTACAACAACAAGGGCACACAAATTTAAAAACCAAAACAAACAACAAACCATCAAACAAGCCATACTATCACAACTTAGCCACAGCCACCTGTTAACAAAAAACATCTAGAGCAGCAACCCTGAGAACGCTCAGGAAAGGACGCCCGGGGAAGGACATGGAGACTCCACAGCCTCTCAGCTACCCTCAATCCAGCAGAAGCCTCAGCAGCACAGGGTGCCACTCACTGTCCACTAGGAGTCTTCCTTATACAGACCACCGGTTCTCTTGGGACATTCCCCTCTTGGGTAACTGCAGTACCCACTTTGTGTTTGTATTTCTGCTGCCTGAGAAGCTTGCTGGCTGAATCCTAAGGAGGATTTCCTGTTCACACTATTTTGGATTAATCTTGAGGCAGAATGCCACCTTTTAAAAAGATGTCTCCCTGAGTGCTTCCTCTCCTCACTGCACTTTCTCACTGGATGCCTGAGTACGTCCCTCTTCTCTAAGAATCAACTGAAACTTCATTTCTAAGGGATTGCATTACCATTTCCCTTGGGCCCAGGAGCTCATGAAGAACTCAATAAACTCCATGTGCCAGGGCTCCAGCCTCTGCTGCCTGCTCAGCCCTTTCACCATCCTGCCCTGGGCCTTCCTTTTCTCTACCAAGCTCTCCGCAAAAGCATTCTAACAGCGCGAGTGCTGGGGGCGGGTTTGTTTTTCAGTTTATACATGACTGCCATCAAAGCCTGGGACAAACAGAGCTGGTATCTGGACAACCGAATCCACAAGGTCTCTTAAAGGAGCTGAAGCCAGAGCCCTGGGAAGGAAGGCAAGACGCGATGCCAGCTGTCCTCAACGCATCTACAGCACTTTGTACTTTCTGTCTCAAGTGTGCGTTCAAAGCCACATTCAATACGCATGTAGGTGTAAAGCCTATTATCCACACCACCCCTGCCACAATCATTCCCACGGGGGCAAGGCGTGGTGGCATCTTCCAGCATATGCACCAGGCCCCTGTGGGACACAGGCCGCATATGCATGGAGGCATGACCTAGCCTCTTTAATTTTAAAGGCATACAGCTCCCCGCCCCGACCCCTCAAACAGTAGTTCTTTCAAACAAGAAGCTGCCAGTGAGTCAATAATTTTCTTGCCATACTCTTGCTGTGTGACGTTAGATGACCACCCAGACCATTCTGTTAAAACAGAAATATGGAATGGTACCCTAGTCCCGAGGAACTTTTAGGCAAAATAGTTAGTGTACTTGCTTCCATGTCTAAACCAACTACATGTCAGAGTTTACCTAATACCACTTAAGTACCTTTAGGATAGGTATTTCAAGTTTATAATAGTTACTATGTTTATAATAGTTACTGTGTGACTTGCTTCCATGTCTAAACCGACTACATGTCAGAGTTTACCTAACATCACTTAAGTACCTTTAGGATAGATATTTCAGTTTATTTTTATGTTTTACTGTAACAGATTCAACAGCCCCTGTTTTAGACTCTGGTTGGGCAGCTACCTGGCCATATGGTATCAAAGAGGCTATCCAATTTCTCTTGAGTTTTACCATCTCGATTATTAAATGGAATCGCGACTAGCACTCCCTTGCAGGGTAACGATGAAGCACACTGAAAGGCACACTGACCGGATCTCTGAAAGCAGTACACAAAAGGTGCCACTAATCATGCTTAGGTCCCCTTAAATAGGATCAAAGCAGTTTCTAATCCTGAAAGTCACAGAAACTAAAGTACTCATATTAAAGGCCCATTTCTTCTGTTAACAAATCCACAAGATCATTACCCTGCTTTTACGACTCACCCAGTGATACTCCTCTTAAAACAGAAAGCCACCCCTGCCATCAGCGACATGGGTATGCACTCAGTCTTCTACCAACACACACAGACTGGGTCTGAATATGCATCGGGTAGACTGGCACATTTGGTTATGTTTTAGGCCAAGGCATAAGACGGGTATATATCGTCATGGATACGGCATGCTGCGCCGTCAAAACAGGAATGAGTGATGAGAGCACATTAGCATCCCCCTAGTGTCTTCCACAAGACTCAAGGCACAGGCACTTCCTGCACATACATCATCCAGGTCCCCTCTTGCACGTAAGCCCCCTGGACCATTTTATTTATGTAAAGTCGTCTCTTTCTTTCATCCATAATTGGCTTCTACCCTCGTTTGTTGCAGCGGTCGGAGCCTGTGTTTGAAATCAGACTTTTGTGCTCAGGGTTGAACGCTGTGGCAGGTAACAGCTTTAGAGTGGAGCAGGCTTCTTCTTGGCCAGCAACAACACTTGGCTTCATTTTTCACAAAGACTTTCACAGCACACATGAGACGCTGGCAGCAGGCCACTAGACAATATTTCCTGTTGTTAATCTGCTATGGATTCAGGTCACTATGCCAATGTGTGCAAAATGAATGCAGAAGAGGCAGTCCAAGAAAGAGGAGCTTGTAAGAGAGGAGCAACTTAAACCACATCTATGGCCCCCATTAGCTCATTCTGAATAATGAGATTTGAGACTTTTTGCCTGTATGAGGACATAGTTTCCCGATATCCCCAAACAACCAACAGACAGACAAAACCCACACATACATTCACACTGTAATTCCTAAGTCAGCAATCTACTTGGTCAGATCAGGAGTCATGGTGAATGGAACTACAGAGAAGGAAACATGACTTCTAAGGATGGAATCAGTCTAGGTATGAGATACTGACGCCTTTTAATTCTGTAAGACACCAAGGGTCAAATCAATACAGTAATGACACGGACACTGCTTTAAAATTATGTATTAAGTCAACTTGTATCATTTATTTCCATAAAATCTTCTGAGCTATTAACTGGGCAAGGCTGTGAGCAACCTTAAAAGAATGTCTAGGTCCCTATGTAAACTCCCCACAAGAATCATGATAGCATTTACCAGGGGAGAGAGAGTGAGATCTGCAATAAATGTGAAGAGAAAGGATGAAGCTGGACAGACAGAAGAGGTGCAAGTGACTCAGACCACTCTCCATGTTACTTCAACACATATTTAAAGCGAAAGGCATCATTACTATGAGTACTGTTATTATTCTATTTAATCTCATCCCAAGGGAACAAGAGAGCTGCTTGACCACACCCTCTTCCTCAGGAAGTCTAGTCTTTTCATGAATGCTGATGGCAGGTTTTGAAAGTTTCACATAAAGTTACTGTACAATTAAAAGGTCTCTTCTTCCACACCTAACTACAGAGGCATTAGAACAGGGTCATATGGGTGTTCATCTGGAGTACTACGAGTGTGTTCTACTACATGTATGCATCATGTCCACTTACACAGGTCTCGCACAAAGGTCAATGTTTTTGCAGCAGTCACATATTTAATGGGCTTTTGCTTAATAATTTTATATGGAAATTAAAATTATTTGCATATCTAAGTATACTGCTTGCTTTGAAGTTATCTTGACCAGTAAAGAAAAGCATTAAAAAGTTATTTCAGTCTTCAGTGTCCTGGGAGTGAGTGCTTTAGAGTTTACATGGGACAGAATTATTGAAATCATAGCCTAGGAACTGCAGTTTGGGTGTCTTGAGTCTCTTTTGGGCTCTCTACAATGGTGTCGATTCAAACTCAAAGTGAATTTAAATTCGGGCTCAGGGATTTGTGTGGCCCATGTCCTTGCACAAGAAGGGTGATGAGCCCAGTTAATGTGATCTTGTCAAGTCCCCATCCATCTCTCAGGTGATGTCAGATCATCTGAGAGTTAAACATCAGTTCTGACACACTGTTAAGACACTGAAACTACATGAATCCTCCTCCCCAGCTTCAAGGAAGAGGATGGCAGCCTAGTGTCACTGGGCTGCCATTAGGTCACGGCAGCTTTATCTACACTGTGTCCCAGTCCTTCAGAAGGACAGCCATGGAAGGCACTCTGTGAGCCCAGGACATCTCCATGATGTTCCTATCCACTTGAACTTGGGTGAGAGGATGTGGGATGGGAAGTTCCAGTGCTCTCCCATTTATGCTACTGTATCTGGTTTTGTGAACAATAAAACTCCTATGTTTAATAAAATATGTGTGTGTAAATGTGTGTGGGGGGAAGGAGAGAGAGACAGAGAGAGAGAGAGGGAGAAACATGGATAGATAGATAGATAGACAGACAGACAGACAGACAGACATTTAGATAATCCTTAAATACTCCAAGAAACCAAGTCTTGGATATTTCTCTGTAGAAAAAGCATACAAGAAGCTTGTGACAGGAGGACTGACCAACACACCCTGCTGAATGGAAAGGAAGGTTTCTTGTGTGGCTGTAATCTTAAACTGACAGGCAACTACCAAATGCTTTTCAGGTTTGATTGAGAGGAGGTGTGATTGGTATGAATCGTACCAGTGGCGATTTACAATCAATCCTAGGGTAAGATCTGGGGGCTGCAGCAGCAAATCTCCAATAACTTCCATGGCATAATTGTACTTCTCCTGAACAACTGAGATGGCTTATGGTTTGGACACTGAGTGGCAGATTTCTCATCGAATCCTTCCAGAGAGAGGATACTCTGTGAATTAATCTCACTTTCAGCTTTATATTTATTTTCTCTTCGGTTTGTTTTCTATCTATTTAAAACATTCTCATTATCCTTTGTGTACTTATGTGAAGTGAAACATCCCAAATCCTCTGAGAGTAAGACAAATCCCAAGCTAAACTGTGTCTTGGAAACTGACCACAACTCTAGCTGTGGGGTGAGGTTTGCTTGGCTCATCTAGCCATCATGACAAATTCCTATTGCTGCACTCTTTAGGAAAGCTCTGTAAGCTATGGCGTTCTGGGCAAGATCTTATATAAAGGGATGACTGGAGACATGACAGCATTTTGCTTGGGGGTAATTATCTTAAACTATTCATGTGTTCTCCCAGCTCAGGCTAATGGCATTTCCCTGAAGAATGTGGCGCCTCTTTGGTGACTGTATTTGCTATCACCATGGCATTCCGTAAGAAATAACAAGTCTCTGTATGCCTTTCCATTTCCCAAACATCATGACAAGAACAGTTTCTTGTGTGACTGTACATCTGTTCTCCATCACTCACTCCTGAGGGGCAGTGGGGAAAGTGAGGGCCTTGTTCCCAGTAAATGTGGCTCCAAGAAAGGATTTCCTTTGGCCTTACCTAGGAATCTCAACTATACATACCAGTGAGACACAGCTGTCTGTCACACTGAAATGCTGCACTCCCCACCCAACAAAGACATCATGCATACTGGGAAGAATTCTTCACCCCACCAAACAGAGCAGTTCATAAATTATCAGCTACCCAGGCTGTTTAGGCTCAAGTTCGTCATCTGTAGAGTTCTCTCTGTCCTGGATAACAAAAGATCACAGGCAACACCAACAAAATAGGTCAGTCTTGCAAGAGGAGCTACACAAGGGCCATCCATTACATTCATCTTGAAGCACGTGGGCCATTAATACTTCTCTGACAAGGAAAAGCACAGTTACCAGAGGCTAACTTTACTGGCGGCCACGCTATGTGTTTCAATAAAGGTTCCCGCAGCAGGAAGTCTGTGACCCTCTGGTAGAGAGACTTGTAAAAATCTGATGATGCAAAAGCTGACAATAGGACTCTCCGAGTGGAAAGAGAAGACAATCTTCTTGCTGTTCTGAGGAGAGGAAGTGAGACCGGTGTCTGCACAGGCACCCGAGGGGAAGAATCCCAAAAGAGAGTTGAAGGAGTGGGGGAGACAGGGCATTATTTTTAGTTTCAAACTGGGTAAATATGAGGTTATACTACAGAGATTTAATTTATTTATTTTCTAGCTGCAGAGTGTCCAGAACTCTCTGAATCGCGCCATTTCCTCCTGTCTCCGAGTATAACAGCACAAACTTTGGGAAACACAATTCTGCAGAACACCAGTAGAGCTGCTAATGCTCACTGAAGCTATTCAAAGAAATATCTGGACCAGCCATGCCTCTAAGCAGTGCAAAGCCGTAGTTCTTATCAGTAGGTATAACTGAGATAGTGACAAGCAAAAGGTGACACAAATCCAATCTGGAGAAATAAAAGAGACTTGGCAATGGATTCAAGAGAGGCAGGCAGGGACCAACCTCAAAGTATGACAGCACTCCATTATTCTTCCACAAATAGCAACTTGTCCCACTTCCTGAACCTAACAAAGAAGCACCTTCAGTGGGATTTTTGAAGATGAAACAGAAATGCTTTCCTATACAGACTCCATGAAAAGTGTTTGAAGGAACCTAATTTAACCAGGGCCACCCACCGTAACATCTCTAGGGAACAGCACACCTGGATGGTGTGTCCCACCAAGCCTAAATGTAGAGGGTGGTGCTGACGCTAAAGTCCTGTTCCCCAATTGGTTCGTCATCGATCAATTAATTGCTGGGCTGAAGGAAAGAGGCGGGGCTTCCAGGTCCCCGGAGGCAGGCTAAGAGACACAGGGGATGAAGAGAAAATTTCACCATGTTTCAAACAGAGAAAAGGTGACCAGCCATGTGAGAGATTAGAAACATAACTAAGCTGAGGGCAGATTTAGGGTGTTAAGATGGGGTTAAAGGTAACTGAGAGGGTAGATTAAGAGGTGCAGAACTAAGAGTATTGGGAAGGGGATGGTAGCTGATGGAGATTAGAAGTGCTTAGCAATTGAGCCAATAAGACAGGTTGAAAATAAATTAACGTGTGTTTGTGTTTCATCCGTGGATCCAAGGTGGACCTGGGGGAGGCTGGTAGCGTTACTGTGTCCTGCTGTCTCGTTCTTACCCTGCCTGCATAAATCCAACTGATTCAGTGTCTTTGAAATAGATTTTCATCTCTATACTGGATGCCTTCGCCTTGGTGGGCATCTCAGCACCTCTTGCCCCTTGAGTTTATCGCAAGAGAACTAACCAGCCTCCGAGTCTTTTGTCGCTTTCCTTACAGTTACTATTTCACAGAGCGAACCTAAAACACGCGGATAGGTCAACAAACTGCATGATGTAAAGCCCCCTGGAAGCACAGGACCCTGCTGTGATCAGGAGAAGTCCACATGCCCTCTAGTCTCCCTGCCTCTTTGGTGTATATGTCCCTCATAATCCTTGAGACTATCAATAGAAGGAATCTCACTGTGATTAAGTGTGATTTAAAGCACATGCTTATGCTTTATGCATTAAATAGGAAAGCAACGCACCAAGGACACAGACGGAACCCGTCTATTATACACATCACATTGATTCTTACGGTCCTTCAGTCTTCTTCTCCAGCTCCTCTCCTCACAACAACCATGTAAAGGCATACACACACAGTGTTTGCTTTCTCACACCATCTTATCTGCCTAAGGGATGGAAGCTCTGAGCAGTATGATGTAAATATTATTTATGCAATATGGATTCCGTAAACTGGAGAAGAAAGGGAAGTGGAAGTGTAATGATACCACAATCTCAAAAGATGCCAATAAAAACACACAAATGCTCCCTGTCTCAATCCTACCTCAGATACCACAGCACAGACTGCCAGCTCTTTTTGATAATTAATTCCTACCTGCCAAGAGTAGCCTGAGACTACTGTTCATTTATCATGTCCAACAATCTGAACCACTTTGGCGGAGTCTTTACTCCCAAGGAAGTATTTACAGGCAGCTAACGGCTGTCAGCCCTCTATAAAACCTGAACCTAAAAAGACACAGAAGAATCTAGTCCTAAGAAAGCCGAACCCTCTCCAGGAAGGAAAGTTCCTGGAGAGCAAAGGATCTGTCCCAATGCAAACTAGAGAGCCATAGCCTGGTTTCCATCTCTTTCCTGTTCCCAGGGGCTCCTATTGTGTTTCTCGTTATTTTAAGAAAACTCAGCTCAGTATAGAACTCTTCAAGAGATGAGAGGCAGAAAGAAAGAGGTCTTAGTCTATCCTTGGCTTTGACAGGCAAGTAAAGGATGACCTACAATTTCAAAGATACTTGAAACCAAACTGAACACTGTGCAAGCTTCTACCCATGCAGGGCTACTAGGGAAGACACCATATAATACAACTTGGGGCTTTGTGGGGAAGAGTGTTCCATGCCATCTTCAGAGGCACTAAGGATGTAGCAAAAGCAGGGTGACCCCTTCATGTGGTCCCTTCTTTCTCCGACCATCCTGTGCCATCTGAGGGGTTCATTACTGAAGGGAAGAACTGCAGTGCCTCGCTTACCATAAAACATGAATCAGCACACAGAGAGGCAAGCACTGCAGGCTGGGATGGAGTGTGCGAAATCATGCCCACAGCATATCCAAGCTCGCTCAGCACCTCCTGGTGTCTGACACGGGGTGCCCTGGTTGCAGCAGGGTCACCAGGGCCGTGTGAGCAAAAGAAGGGTAACTGTTTCCCCAGTCAGCCGCTCCATCCTCCACTGTCTGGTCAGAGGGCATAGCAACTTCCCGTGCTCTCCTGAAATTGTTGAGCATTTCTAAAAGCGCCAACCAAACGGTTAGCTGAGTGAAAAAATCCTCATGCTAGTTCCTAGTTTCAGCAGTACTGGAAATAGAGAGCCATG
>JADRCD010132968.1:0-21191 GCA_019843815.1 Montemys delectorum | reverse complement strand
AGAATTACACCAGACTTCTCACCAGAGACTATGAAAGCTAGAAGATCCTGGGCAGATGTCATACAGACCCTACAAGAACACAAATGCCAGCCCAGGCTACTATACCCAGCAAAACTCTCAATTACCATAGATGGAGAAAACAAGATATTCTATGACAAAACAAAATTTACACAATATGTTTCCACAAATCCAGCCCTACAAAGGATAATAGATGGAAAACATCAACATAAGGAGCAAAACTACACCCCAGAAGAAGCAAAACAGTAATCTTTCAACAAATCCACACAAATCTAATTCCACCTCTTACAACAAAAACAATAGGAAGTGACAATTACTTTTTCTTAATATCTTAATATGAAAATTAATATTGCCAACAAATCCTAAGCAATTGAAATCCAAAAATATGAGGAATTAGATATTTGTTGATTGTCATCCAATGGTCTCTCTAATTTGGTAATTGGAGAAATAGGTCCAATATTGTACAATCTATATATATTTTCAGCTTGTTTGTGACAATTTCTTGCTGTGTACACATAAGGGTTTTGAAATCTTACTTCTCCTATCTCAGCCTCTCTACTAGTAGTATTGTTTATTTCATGTTTTTACACTATACTATGGTTTTCAGAACAGCTTATATATTTCAAAAGTATTTATATACCCAAGGGAGACATAGACAATTAACTTGGGAGGTAGCTTGTAGGAAAGAGAACAACAAAAAGTGAGAGTGAATGCTTTGCTTGACATTTGTAGCTCTTGTATCAAGTTTGAAGAAGAGGACTTTATAGGTTACTCTTTCTCTGAGATGAAGGCTTTTCCAAATTATCACAGCTAATGAACCATATTCTTACTCTCACCTAATGTCTATGCCACCCTCCAAGCAGAATCATTGCTTATTGAAACAGTTGGTGAATGACTTTATGGATAGACCATCTTAATACATACACCATTTCTTAAATGAATGTAACCTGTTCTCTGTGGGCTGAGAATAAAGTCACTCACTCAAGTCAAATAGTTTTGACCATAGCAGGAAATCTGTATCCAAAAATCGTGCCTACAATTCATTTCTTGGTGCAGCAGAACTGTCAACTCTCAGCTTAGCTAGGATGGATATCCTTTGGTGATATGAGGGTCATTGAAGTACAGCTTCATTACAATGAAATCCAATGTTTAAAAATTATTCATATTTTGAAGTAAGAGTCAAGATTTTAACCTCTACTATATACAAAACAAACAAACATAAAGACTTTATATATTTATGTTCATTTAAGAAAATACTAGCAGTGATATATTATTTTGAAATATACATTTCCTGTTTGGAGTTATTTAAAATTTATATTGAGAAAAATATATTTTCACTATTGCTATAGATGAGCATCTACATAAGAGTATTAAATTCATTGTTGTTTTATATGAAACAACTTTTATAATACTCAATTTTATTGTCATAATATTTTATAAATTTTAAGGAATATGTCAAAAAAGATATTGTAGGTATTGAAGGGAGGTCTCTGCGAGGAGTTGGGATATAAAAGGGATACAAGAATGTAATTTAATTCTATGTACTTAAAATATGTTTTTAAATGTTAACAAATTCAGATAAATTAAAATCGTAACTCTTCTCATCATAAGGCAATAAAATTAAAAAAAAAAAACTCTGGAGGAAATTTTATTGCCATACAATGAAATTCCATTATGTATGACTGGTTTTGGCTCCCTAGTTGGCAAAAAAAAAAAATCATAGCAAATGACATTTCCTTTCATTTTGTTCTTGAGGCTTCGCTACAACATTATTGTTTATGTATTTTTCAGTGATAGTAATTCTACTTAAATATATTTGTAATTTTGTTCTTCAAGAAGTCCTACAAAAAGATAAACTCTTATTGTTATTATGTCATTGTGTATTAAAATTAAGTAATAACAATTATCTTGGTTAACAGTATCCATAAATACTTTGTGTTTATGGTGTTTAAAATACCAAGGAAGAATCTTTTGACAAAACATTTTTTTTCTGAAGTCCTGTATGAAGTTAAACTTGCAGTAATATTTCTATGAGAACCAAAATCTGGCACATCAACAATATTTTAATATTTCTTAATTGTATAGAATATCACACACCAAAATTAAACAGATCTGAAGTTCATTCAACTCAACAATCATCTATAAAGTTATAATAGGCATTTGAAACAGAAGCTGTGGAGCTTTGCATTAAATTTTCTACTTTCAGTATCAAATGTTTTATGTACCCATCTACAGCCAAAGGCCAAAAAAATCCATGACAGAATTTGAACCAGAAAAACAGTTCGCTGAAATCTTTATTCAGAAGTTATGTTTAGTAGACCTATGGTAGCACTTCTCTACCAGCTACTGCTAGTTCTAGTTCTACTGCCTCCTAGAAGAATATGTTCATTGAATATCTCTCAGTCTCTTCTAAGGGATTTTGAAGTGAGTCAATGGAGAAAATAAAGGCAGAAATGCATAGGTAAGACTAAGCATGAAATCAATGCAGAATGTGTCTATTAATTTACAGCAGACAGGTTAGGAGACAGTAGAATAGATCAGTTAGGTTCTCAATTGCTTGAATACTACTATACCAAACATAATTTAATGCTTAAACAAAAGTTCAATACCATTCATAGACATTTTTCAGCTTGTCAAAATAAGATTCATAAAAGACTTTTCTTTATGAATGCACCATATTATACAAAAGGATTATTATTTAGTATAAAAATGATATTTCTATTTGCAAAATCCCTGAAGTTATGGATGACAGACTCATAAAGAGACTCTGGAAAGAGATAAAATATTGATGCAGGGAGTTGGAAGAGGAAGCAGTTGGTAAAACACGTCTTCCCAACTAGTAGAAAGTATTGTCAACCTCTTTGTGACCTCAATCACCAACTAATTGAATTTTAGGCCTGCTAAATAGAAGGCAACCTGTGCCTGGTATTAGAAACCTACCCAACTACCTGTAGTTGGTGAGGCCATGTATCTGGAAGAAAATTTGATATTACCACTTTGTTAAGGCATTATAATTCTCAGCTGCTTTCTAAATACCTATCCATATATACACAGATAAACACAGCTCTCAAAACACACACACACACACACACGTGTGTGTGTGTGTGTGTGTGTTTAACAATAATAGTTAAGGCATAAGAGGTTGCAGACTTCTGATGGCATGGGGGCATCACAGTAGCTGCAAAGGGGAGAGGATAGGATGGAAATAATATAAATGCACTCTTCATCTAAACATTCTAAACATTCTAAACATCTAACATTCTAAAAAGGAAAATGAAAAAAGTAGCATGTAATTTATTGTAGATTTTCCAGGGTCTCACCATGAAGAGTTTTTGGATATTTTAAAGTGGAACTCAACTTTTAAAAAGTTGAAAAGTTCAAGATAATATGGGGGGTTTTAAAAAGTTATACTATGTTTTATATTGTATTAGCATGAGAGCTTAAGAATAAACAAAAAAGGTTATTAAATAGCAATGGGTTTAGAGGTCAGGTTGGCAAGTGATCAAATGTATTGGTTATGTTTTGTCTACTTGACATAAGTTATAGTCACTTAGAATTAACCTCAGTTGGATTGGCCTATGAGCATATCTGTGCAGCATTTTTTTGGTTAAATGATTAATGGTTGATGTAGGAGGGTCCATCTCACTGTGGGTGGTGCTATTCCTGGGCAGTTGGTCCTGAGTTCTGTAAGACAGCAAGTAAAGAAAGCCGTGAAAAGCAAACCAGCAAAGTGTGCTCCTTCGTGGTCCTTAGTGCCTGCCTCCAGTTCCCTGCTTTAATATCTCATCTTGGTTCTACAGAATGATGGATTATAATCTGTACACAAAGTAATCATTCTCTTTCCTGAATTGCTTTTGGTCATGAGGTTCACCATAACAAAAGAAAATATAAGTATCACAGACATGGACCATTATGTTCTTTTATTTTGTTTTATAAAACATGATCTTATTATGTATCCAGATTCCCTTGAAATTTTGATCATCCAGTTCCACCTTTCAAGTTCTAAGATTATAGACATGCTCTATATTATTAATTGATACAATAATTATGTATATTTGTGAGGTAAGGATGACATTCAGTATATGAATGCAGTACATATAATCCCAAGTAATTGCTATAAGTATTATTTGAAATGTTTATCATTGTTTTTTATGTTCAGAACACTCAAATTCTCAATCCTTTTGTTTGAAACAGAATTGATGCTTGTCAGACATAATTGTCTTATTATACAATCAAAGGCATATGTTGAGTAACTCTCCAACTGAACGCCACAAACAGTTAACCATTTTGCATCTCCTTAAACTTCCTAGTCTCTGACAACCATTTTCCTATTCATTTTTAAGGAATTTTCTACACATAAATGAGAACATGCAGTATTTGACTTCCAATAACTGACATATTTTACTTAACATAATGATCTTCATCTTGGTGTAAATGATACAATTTAATCATTCTTGTGGTTGAATAATATTAATATTCTAATATATTGTCTTACATAGGGCTTTACTGCTGTTAACAGATACCATGACCAAGGTAACTCCTATAAGAAAAACATTTAGTTGGGACTGACTCATAGGTTCAGAGGTTTTAGTTCATTATTATCAAGATGGGGGAGTGTGGCAACATTCAGGCAGGCATGGTACAGGAGGAGCTGAGGTCTTCATCTTCATCTGAAAGGAGAAGACTGACTAGAGCAGGGTCTTAAAGCCCGTACCCAGAGTGACACACCTACTTCAACAAGGCCACACCTTGTTGAAGTGCCACTCCCTGGTCCATACATATTCACACCACCGTATGTATATAGGTATAGGTATAAGTATATGATGTATATGTATATGTTTATGTAAACAGCCTTTTGTTTGCTTAAAATTCCAACTTTTATGTTTTTAAAATTTTCTGTAGGGCATGTTTCATATCTTTGTTTCTAAGACTGTATATTAGAGGGTTAATGAGTGGAGTACCCACAGAATAAAACAGAGTCACAAGCTTCTGCATTCCAGCTTCATGCTCAGATGTTGGGCTCAGATACATTATCATCACTGAGCCATAAAAAAGTGAAACTACTGTGAGATGAGACCCACAAGTAGAGAAGGCCTTTTTTTGTCCATCTCTTGAGGGAACTCTAAACACAGCTCTCAGGACCAATATATAAGATCCCATGATGCAGAAAAAAGGAATAAACAGGAGCATAGAACTTATAATTGCCCAGAAAAACTCCATCAATGGAGCTCTGGAACAAGCAAGGGCCAACAGAGGGCCTGGGTCACACAGGAAGTGGTCTATAATTCTGGACCCACAGAAGGACATCTGGGAGATGATAGTGATGGGAATGGGAAACCAGAGAAAACCAAGCACCCAGCAACTGATCACAAGGATGTTGCAGAGGCGCCCAGTCATGAGAGCAGGATAATGTAGAGGCCTGCAGATGGCAAGGTAGCGATCAAATGCCATGACTGCCAGGAAAAAGCATTCTGTAGAACCCAAGGAGAAGAAGAAATAGAACTGCAGGAAGCATCCAGAGAAAGAGATGACCTTGTTTTCAGAGAGGAAGTTGGCCAACATGTTGGGGACTGTGGAGGTGACATACCAGATCTCCAGGAAGGAGAAGTTGGCCAGCAGGAGGTACATGGGTGTGTGGAGTTTTTGATCACAGCATACCGCACAGATGATGGAACCATTGCCCATGAGGGTAAGGAGGTAGATAATGAAGAAGAGCACAAAGAGGAGGATTTGCCCCTCCCTGGGGCAGGGGAAGCCCAAGAGGATGAAGCCAGTGATGGTGCTGGAGTTGATGGGGCTGCTGAGGGCTTTCATCTGTCTGTGACCTGTGAAAGCACCATAAATTGTTGAATACTCTAGAAATAGCTGAGGGAGTTTAATTTTTGCCAAAACAAAACCAGAGTAGCTTTCTCATCATCAACTCAATATTTATTATGTTTTTACTGTTCTCTAGGTATTTTTTCTAAGCACTGGATATTCAACAATGAGTAGAACAAGTTTAAATCCCTATTCTGTGCTGGATAACAGCCACTTCTTTTTTCTCTTCCATTGGAATAAACAGACTAGGTTGACTATTTCCTTTTTAAGTGCCATTGCAAGCATAGACTGATATAAGTGGTGCATCAAAGAATATTGTTTTGGGTGTGATGGAAAATATACATGATTCTTATCTTTAGAAATATCTCATGGTTAAGAAAAAGGAATGAAAGCTACTAATGTTTGTGAATACCTGTAACCCAGAACTTAAGAACTGGAAGCAAGAGTGTTAGGAGATGAAGGCCATTGCCACTGTGTACTAAGGTTTGAGGTGAGCTTGGGCTTAAGATCTTGTTTCAATCAATCAACAATCAAACAATGAATCAATCTAACAAAGCAACAAAAAACAAATAGAAAAAGAAGGAAAAAGGAAAAAGTACACTGTAAAATGAATTATTTTAAATGTAATTTGTGAATTTTGTTTTATTTCTTTACCAGACAGAGAAACCAAGAATTATTTCAAGCTGCACCTCAATAGTTGGGCAGCTAAATCTACTAATACTCTATGCTAATCTGGCTACTTCTCAGCCATTAACCTTCAAGATACTTGCATATTATTATTGGTCTGGCCTTTTGGGTTTCAGCTGTGTTCCATGTTCTCTCTCTGGATCCCTTCCTCATGGCTCTCATTCCAGCTTTTCACCAATATGAATCTCCCTCCTCACCTACCTCTCTTTTTCCCTTGACTGGTGGTTGTTCTGCCATATTCTCTTTTCTACACTGCCACTGGATGATCAGCACTTATTGACAAGGCAAAGAATATAATGTAAGAGTTGTTTACACAAACTTGAGACAAGTGATTTTATACATAAGCATTACAGTGTCATACCAGATGCAAACAAGTTATGAGAGCAGAGAAATCAGCATTTGAACAACAGAAGGATAACATTTACACAGTGGAAAAATAAAACCATTGTGCCTACAGCACATTTCATTGGTATTCGTAAATAGACCCCCAGTGCATCTTTTTTTCCAGATGAATTATTTGATGACAATTAGTAGAAAAATGTGTGTTTCGGGATGCCCTTTTATCTCAATAGGAGAACACCTGTCCAGCATTCATTCATCAAGTCCTGGCTTGATCCTCAGGACTGTCAAAACAAGCAGTGAAATTTTAGTGTCACGCCAAGTATTATTGGAGAGTAACTGTATTTTACTGTGCTATATCAAGTCAGTGTATTAAGTATAAATGTCATATATAAATCCATAAAATTTTCTAATGACAATTAAAGAATATTTAGAACTTGCATACATGGTCAATCTAAAAATTAATATCAATAATCAGATGAATGCTTATTAGGAACTGCACTCCTCTTTCAGAAGAACACTAAATTGGGGCTGGGTGCATCTCAGTAGCAGAGTGCTTGGCCATTGTGTGAGAAGCTCTGAGGTTGATCTCTATCTCTAAAACCCAGAAATAAAGCGCCCTGCCTCAGCCACAAACTAGAAGACAAAAATAGCACTTGATCTGCTGTCAAGGACACTTACACTATCCAAATACAACAACCAAGATTCTAAGTCCTCGTCCAGTTTGCATTATTGTATGTGCTTCCTGGGACTGGATGGAGCAGGAGCAGAATGTTGTCTGTAGGTAGAGAATTGTCTTCTATGTGTGTGCTGAGATCCTTACTCATGTGTCCATGGCCTCAGATTCAGTTTTTTTTTTTTTAAATTAGATACTTTCTTTATTTACATTTCAAATGATATCTCCTCTCCTGGTTACCCCTCCAAAAACAAAAACAAAAACAAAAACAAAACACAAACCCTGTTTCCTCCCCACTCCCCCCGTTCACCAACCCACCCTCTCCCACTTTCTGGCCCTGGCATTTCCCTACACTGGGGCATAAACTTTCACAGGACCAAGGGTCTCTCTTTCCATTGATGACCCACTAGGCCATTCTCTGCTATACATATATTGCTGGAGCCATGAGTCCCACCATGTGTGTTCTTTGGTTGATGGTTTAGTCCCTGGGAGCTCTGAGGGTACTAGTTAGTTCATATTGATGTTCATCCTAAGGGGCTGCATACCCTTCATCTCCTTGGGTCCTTTCTCTAGCTCCTTCATTGGGGACCCTGTGCTCAGTCCAATGGATGGCTGTAAGCCTCTATTTCTGGATTAGTTGGGTACTGTTAGAGCCTCTCAGGAGACAGCTATATCAGGCTCCTGTCAGCCAGCACTTGCTGGCATCCACAATAGTGTCTGGATTTGATGATTCAATGTGGAAAGATTCCTGGGTGGCGCAGTCTCTGGATTGTCCTTCTTTTAGTCTCTGCTCCAGGACTACGGATCCACAACCCTCAGATTCAGATTTCAAATGGTAAAGTATTTATTTCTCTTGAGAGAGAACTGAAATCAAATCCCACAACTATCTCATTTAAAAAAGTTAAAAAAGAAAAGGAAGAAAAATTAAAAATGTCACTCAGGATATTTATCTTTTTAAAAGAAAAAATTACCCTAATTTTCCCTGCTATTTGTATATGTTTCAAGAATGAATCTTCGGATCTTTTGGTACAATCTTTACTGATAAGTGGTAGGAAAGACATTAATATAACTAAATTAAAAGCTCCTCTTGAAACATTTCTACTACCTCTTATTTTGGGTATTATTCTTTAACCTTTTAATATTTAGATTTTCAAAAAATTGTTTAAGATATTTGAATTTCCTTTGACATGCTCCTAACTAATAAAAATTATGCTAAATTTTGTTTTCAAAGTTACACTTATATATTTATGTATTTATATATGTGTGTATGCTTGTGTACACATATGTGCATGCATGTGTCCATGTGTGAGTCCATATGTTCTACAGTGCTCATGTGTAGATGAGAGGACCTCTTACAGGTGTTGATTCTCTCCTACCACTGTTCAGGTTCTCAGGGATCAGATTCAGGTCACAGAGTACAGAGTTAAGGCTCTGAGAAACACTAGGATATATTCAGACTTCTGCCAACTTAGAGTTACTTTAGACTCTTTCAGAAATGCTCTAAGATTTGGTTGATGTTTTGTACCCAAACGATACAAAACAGTCTCCAGTGACAACATTCATGGTATTACATAACCTGAGAGCCCATGCCTGTATTTATTAGTTAGGTGATAGTTAATAATTTTAAGTGTTATTAATAACTTTAATAATAATATTTGCTAGTAAAGGTAAATTAGAAATAGCACAAAAGGACTCCTATTGTATTACAATTTCCCTTTCCAATCACAAAATAAGATTTAGTTAAGCTACAAAAGCTTGTGCAATCTTGATTTATAAATCAGGCTTTTTGTTTCTATTTTGCATTTATGAGATAAGAAAATTTTATTAACAAGTATTTCAAAGTATTATTTTTTGTTATTTTAATTCTTCTGAAATATACACAAATTAAAACCTAATTTATTACTAACATAACAGGGTACTTAAAATTATCAATCACAAATAAGAATTATAATAACTTAGATATTATGGCAAATCTTCCTTAGAATTAGAACTAATTATTCCTCCTGAGTTCATAAATATGGAATCAAACTTTTCAGAATGCAAACTAGAACTAAAAGATAACAAATTATTAATGATACTCTAAGCATCAAATAAAATATTTCATGAATTACAGGTAACTGTAGGCAAAGGGAGAGATATACAATTTAATAAAGACTAGGATTGGCCAGCCAAACTATCAGTTTTCCTCAACTGAAACCCTTACTTCTTTAGGCCATTTTATGCTCTTGACTATGTCTACTTTAGACATAATATTTCCATTTTGTCATTGGTAAGTGTTATGTCAGATTCAAAGTATGGAATAAAAGAAAAGTCAGACACAGACCATAATACTGATGAATTTGATATGATTCAATAATTAATTCCTTAGTGTATTTACTATTTCTCTTTCCTGAAGACTCCTTTCTTGGATTCTCAGCTCCATCTTTATCACACATTTGGAATGAGCTTTTCTATTGTTACAGGACAAAAACTATTAACCTCCTCATGCCTGGAGAGTCTGATAAAGATGTGTTTGATAAATTACTGAATTTATGAATTTTTATCATACAATCAATAAAATGTCACATAAGCATTTTTTAAGTGTAATATGTCTTTTTGGGCAACTTGCATTTGTGTTTCCAGGGTATGGGTCTTCATGCAGAGTGGACCATTTCTTGTCTGAATTGAGGTGGGAGCTGTGGGTTTTTTAATTAACATCATACCCTGTGTTGTTTGGAGCAGCTCCCTCTCAGGGTAGTTTCCCAAGGATAAGCTTTAAGAAATTCTCCTGGGAAATAGTAAATTTGTGGAAGATCTGAATGTTAATAAAATTATATGTGAGTTGAGGAAAAGGTGTTTTCAGTAGACTATTGTTACTCAATTTTTGTCAGTCAGTGCTTAAATATGAAAGAATTTCTTCTGCTAATATATTGTTGTGAATTGACATGTTCCTTCTAGTGTTGGCCACTTTGTGTTGAGCCTAAGAAGTATGACAAAAAGTAGGTCTTCAGAGCTTTGTGGAATTCTGAACAATAATTTAATGCCCTGGTTCTTTTTGATGGTTACTCTCTTTCCCCTTAAAGCTAAGTCCTAGAAAGAGAGTAGAGCCCATGTTTTACATTTTCACTAGTAAACTTCCTACCAGTTCAGACAATAAATATATCAGAATTTTCCATGACTTCACTGGCTTATCAAGCATGTGTGGAGAGGCACAGATTTCCATCGGGGTTCAGGGACAGCATTTCTACTATATATGTTAGACAAGTTAGAACTTCTTTATAATGATTTTTCCCTTTGGAAAATGTAGAGTGACAGTCATACCCATGTCATTTGTTTTCAGAATTAGATAAATACTGTTTTTAAGTGTCTGGCATCCAGTTAGTTGTCTCTATTGTACTAATAAAATCAAACTCTCAAGAATATCCATCTGTGACTCTGCCAGTGCCCAACTAATACAGAAGTAGAGGCTCACAGCCATCCATTGGACTGAGCACAGGATCCCCAATGAAGGAGCTAGAGAAAGGACCCAAGGAGCTGAAGGGGTTTGCAGCCCCATAGGAGGAACAACAATATGAACTAACTAGTACCCCCAGAGCAACCAGGGACTAAACCACCAACCAAAGAGTACACATGGTAGGACTCATGGCTCGAGCTGCATATGTAGCAGAAGATGACTTTGTTGGTCATCAGCGGGAGGAGAGGCCCTTAGTCCTGTGGAGGCTCAATGCCCCAGTGTAGGGGAATGCCAGGGCCAGGAAGCAGGAGAGGGTGAGTTGGTGAGCAGGGGGAGGTGGGAGGGAATAGTTTTTTTTTTCCCCAGAGGGGGAACCAGGAAAGGGGAAAACATTTGAAATATAAATAAAGAAAATATTTAATAATGAAAAAAGAATGAATGAAGGACAAAGAATACCAGCAATAAATCTTATTCAAAAGGTATTTGGAATTGCCAATTTGAAAAAAAAAAAAAAAGAAAAAAAATATCTATCTGTGTACTCTAAAAGCATTTGTTGTCATGCAAAATGAGACCCCAACCTGATTCATGGCAGTTAAATACACAATAGTGAAAAATCTACAAGCAAATATTTATTTCTTATTTTTTCTAATATCAAGTGGAGGTAACTATATTTTATTATTTTCATCAGTTAACCACTACATTACCTTCTTTCTTGAACTGGAAGAGAGAATATCAAGAGAAGCATCTTCAGTAGCCTCTTCTAGGATTTTCTAAGGGTAGAAGTAGGTGATTTTGTAGTAGCCAGCTTGAAGATAAGGTATAACAATATGTCATGAAGATCAGGATGCATTTTCTTTAGGATCTTGGGATATTAAGCAGGGCCGACTCTTTGCTTGAATGTCCTTTTATTTTAGAGAACGGTGTGAGGACACAGCTCTGTAATACTTATTCCCTGGCTCGCTCCAGTCCTCTGGGCATTGTGCCTTAATTTCTAATTCTTATTTTCACCCAAGGGTAAGGAAGTCCATCATTTTCTTTGGTCTTAATCTCTCAGAGGTCGTAGATACGTGATTATTAAGTTCATCATTCAGACACCAAACCTTTTTTGGACACTTGTCATATGCTTGCTAAGCTCAGGATATGGTGGTATCAGTGCCACAGAAGTTTGTTAATCTTGTTGTAAGTTAACTTCTATTGTGGCTTTTGATGGCAGATCCTCCTTCATTCTAGAAAGAAATTCACTGGGGAGTAGTGGATGGGTCTGTGAAGTTTAATAAAAACAAATATCACACACTCTGTGTATCGTAATAGGGACTTCTCCCTCCTTGCAAGCAAAGCTCCTGAATTACAGTACTCCCACTGGAGAATCCTGCCTCTTATGGGAAAATTCCCAGAGATGAGGATACTCACGGGATCATTCTAGGGTCATTCTGCAGCACTGTGCACAGAAACTCCAATTTGGGGTAACTGAGTTTTGATACTTCATTCCAAATAAAGTTACATTTTTTTAATGCTTAAAATATTTTATTTTTAATTTAATTTAATTTTTGTTTATTTATTCACCATTTCATTATTTTTCATGTGCTTTTACTACTTTTTTTTGAGATTTTATATAATATATTTTGATCATACTCAACATTATAACTGCTACCAGATATATGTACTTCTCTACTCATTCAACTTTGTGTCCTATTTTTCCAGCACATTAATGCCATTTATTTATTTATTTATTTATTTATTTATTTATTTAATTTCACTTATTCTCTTTACATCCTGCTCACTGCCTCATTCCCCATCACCCCTCCTACAATCCTTCCCCCATTCCTTCCTCTACTTCTTTATTGAGCCAGTGGGATCCCCCTTGGTATTCCCCAACCTTTGCATATCAAGTCACTGCAAGGCTAGTTGTATCCTCTCCCACTGAGGCCAGACAAGGTAGCCTAGCTAGTAGAACATACCCTATGTACAGGCAATAGCTTTTGGGATAGGCCCCTACTCCAGTTGTTCCGGATACACATGGAGACAAAGCTGTGCTACATATGAGTGGGGAGGCCTAGGTCCAGTCTATGAATATTCTTTGGTTGCTGGTTCAGTCTCTGAGAACCTCAGGGTCTAAGTTAGTTGAGCCTGTTGGTCTTCATGTGAAGTTCCTATCCCTCCAGGGCACAATCTTTCCTCTTTTTCTACCACAAAAGTTCCCAAGCTCGAGTCAATGTTTAGCTGTGGGTGTCTGCATTTGTCTGAGTCAGCTTCTGGGTTGAGCCTTTTGGAGAACAGCCGTGCTAGACTCCTGTTTGCAAGCATTACAGGGTATAATTTAAAGTGTCAGGTATTGGTGCTTAGACATGGGATGGGTCTCAAGTTGGGCCGGTTATTGGTTAGCCATTCCCTCAATCTTTACTATGTCTCCTGTCTCTGTATTTCTTGTAGACAAAATAAATTTTGGGTTGAAAGTTTTCTAGGTGGTTTTGTGTCCCTATTGATCTACCACTTCCATATCTGCAATGCTATGAGTCACTTTTAAGGTCACCTCTATTGATTCTTGGGCACCTCCTTTATCTCAGGTCTCTGTCTAGTCTTGGTGTTGCCCTCTACCTCCTCACCTCTATCAGTCACACATTTCCATTCATTCTTGTGGCCATGTGGCCATACCTCCTCTCTCTTCCCACAACCAATCCAGACCCCACCCCTTCTCCTCTCTTAGCTAGTTCCTTTTCTCCATCTGCCTTCTATGACTATTTTATTCTCCATTTCAGTGAAATCCAAACATTCTAACTTGTGCCTTCCTTCTTTTTTAGCTTCTTTGAGTCTGTGGAGTGTAGGTAGCATGGACATCTGTATTTTATGGTTAATATCCACTTATAAGTGAATATATATCATGTGTGTTCTTTGGGGAGTAGGCTACCTCACATGGGACGATATTCTCAAGATCCATCCATTTGCCTGCAAAATTCATGATGTCTTTGTTTTTAATATCTGAATACTATTCCAGTGTGTAGATACATGACATTTTTAAAATCCATTCTTCAGTTGAGGGACATCTAAAACTTTTCCAGTTTCAAATAAAACTGCTATAAATGTAGCTGAGCAAATATCTTTGTGCTATGGTGAAGCATTTTGGGGATATGCCAAGGAGGGGTATAGCCGGGTCTTCAGGTAGTTTTTGGGAAGCTATACAAAGTGGTTGTACAAGTTTACATTCATATCAGCAATGGAGTTCTTTCGTTCTTAGCCATTCTGACCAGTATAAAAGATGGTACCTCAGAGTTTTAATTTGAATTTCCCTAATGACTAAGGACTTTGAACATTTTTAAAAGTGCTTTTCATCCATTTGAGAATTCTCTGCTAAGTTCAGTATATCCAATTTTTAACTGGGTTATTTGGGTTATTGGTGTCTAACTTCTTGAGTTCTTTGTAAATTTTGGATATTAGCCTTCTGTCAGACGTAGGGTTGGTGAAGATCTTTTCCCAATCTGTAGGCTGCTGTTTTGTTCTATTGACAATGTCTTTTGCCTTACAGTAGCTTTGCAGTTTCATGAAGTGCCATTTGTTAATTGTTGATCTTGGAACGTGAGCTGTTTTCTGTTCAGAAAAATGTCTTCTGTATCAATGTACTGAAGGGCATTTCCCATTTTCTCTTCTGTAATATTTATTGTATCCAGTTTAATATTGAGGTCCTTGATCGACCTGGACTTGAGTTTTGTACAGGGTGACAAATACGGATATATTTTCATTCTGCTACATGTAGACACTCAGTTAGAGCAGCATCATTTGTTGAATATGCTTTCTTTTTTACATTGTATAATTTTGGGTTTTTATCAAAAATCAAGTGTGTATAGATATATGGGTTTACTTCTGGTTCTCTAATTTTGTGGAGTACAGGCTTTTAAACTAAGACCTGCTGACTCTTTTAATTTCACCAATGTCTGTTGATATGTCTCCCTTTTCATTTCTGATTTTGTTTATTAGGATACTATCTCTCTGTCTTTTGGTTAGTTTGGCTAAGAGTTTGTCTATCTTGTTGATTTCCTCAAAGAACTAATTCTTGGTTTCATTGATTCTTTGTATTCTTTTCTTTGTTTTTAATTCATTAATTTCAGCCATGATTTTGATTACTACCTTCCTTCTATTCCCCTTTGTGTGCTTGCTTCTTTTTGTTGTAGAGCTTTCAGGTGCGCCTTTAAATTACTGGTATAAGGACTTTCTAATTTCTTTATAGAGGTACTTATTGCTCTGATTTTACTTTTAGCAGTGCTTTGATTGTTTCTCATAAATTTGAGTATGTTGTGCCTTTATTTTCATTGAATTCTAGAAAGTCTTTAATTTCTTTCTTTAATTTTTTTTCCTGATGCAGAAATTATTGAGTTGAAGGTTGTTCAATTTCAATGAGTATGTATGCTTTCCAGTGTTTCTGCTGTTGTTGACATCCATCTTTAATTTATGGTGGTTTGATGAGATGCAAGGCATTATTTTAATTTTCTTGTGTCTGTTGAGCTTGCTTTGTATACGGTCAATTTTGGAGGAGATCCATGAAGTACTGAGAAGAAGGAATATTCTTTTGTGTTTGTGAGCTAGTCTATAAGTACCTGTTAGGTTTATTTGATTCATAATGGATGCAGAGTGTGTGGGGAACCTCTAGAAATTCACAGAGACCTGGAATGTGAGAAGCTCCCAAGACTCAGAGGGGATGACCTTAGCTGAAATGTTCAACAATGTGGAGATGGAACCTGAAGAGACCACCTCTAGTAGATAGACAGGGCCCCCAGTGGAGGGATGGAGTCGCCAACGCATCTTCAAAATTTTTGACCCAGAATTGTTCCTATATAAAAGAAATGCAGGGACAAAAGTGGAGCAGAGACTGGAGAAAAGGCCATCCTGTGACTAGCCCAACTTGGGATCCATCCCTTGGGTGGGCACCAAACACTGACACTATTACTGATGCTATGTCATCCTTGCAGACAGGAGTCTAGCATGGCTGTCCTCTGAGAGGGTTTACCAGAAACTGAGACAGAGGCAGATACTTACAATCATTGGATTGAGGTCAGGGACACCTATGGAAGAGTTAGGGGAAGGATTGAAGGAACTAAAGGGGATGGCGAACCCATAGGAAGACTAACAACATCAATTAATGCAGATCCCTGGGAGCTCTCAGAGACTACGCCACCAACCAAGGAGCACATATGAGCTGGTCTGTGGTTCCCCCAGCACATATGTAGCAAAGGATTGCCTTGTCTGGCTTCAGTGGGAAAGGATGTACCTAATCCTGAAAAGACTTGAAGCCCCAGGGAAGGAGAATGCTGAGAGGGGATGAATTGGGGTGGGGGTGCTTGGTGGATCACCCTCTCAGGGGCAAAGAGAAGAGGGATGAGGTGAAAACTCTGGGAGCGGGGATGGAGAGGGCAACATTTGAAATATAAATAAATAAAATGTTTTCAAAAGATGCATCCCCCTTTCTCTCCTATTCATAAAAGAACAGGCTTCCAAGAGATGATAGCCTAGTAGGTCAAAATAAAATACAATAATTTGTTGATTGACTTTATATCTAATTTCATTCTTCATTTTTATTTTTTGAGTTTTATATACGTTCTGGACAATAAGTTTTCCTTAAACAAATGCCTATACAGGATTTTCTTCACTTCTGTAGAATATTTCATTCTATTGATTGGTTTTGTTCCAGTGCACTTTTAAAATTCAATGTATCCAATCTGTGAATTCTTGATCTTTTTCTTGAGCTATCAGAGTACTTTTTAGAAATCTAATTCTCATGACTACACATTGAAGTATTTTCCATATTTTTTTCTACAGTGGTCTCAAAATTTTAGATCTCTAATCTACCTTGAGTTTTTAGTAGATAATGAGAAATTGAAATTTAGTTCCATTTGTCTATATGCACATTCCCAATTCACTTGGCATCATTTGTCTTTTTGCAGCTTTTTTTTTTTTTTTTTTTTTTTTTTTTAGCATTTTTGAGGGGGAATATTGTGAATGAAATGATACTTAATGTTTTATTTCTCACCAAATTTGTTGGTGTATAGAAAAGATACTAATCTCTGAATATTCATTTTTGTTCCTTGATATTATGCTTTCACTGTTTCTCAGTTATAAAAGCTTTCTAGTAGAGTCTTTGACCTGTAGGATTATGAGTCTTTGGGAGTGCGCATGCTATGATCAGCAAGAAAATTCACCTGTGCTTTTCTTTATTTCTTCGGCTTTTAACTATCTTGTTTTAGTATCAGACATTATAGAATGAACTTAGAAATACTCTATTACAAAATTGTGTTTGCCAATCTTTATTGTGTTGTCCTTGTTGTTATTGTGTGGTGGCATGTTCATCTTTTCTGATTAATGCTGGCTCAATATCTGTTTTATCGCATTTCTCACTAGATAGAGATGCTGGGACATGATGTGTAAGGGGCTGGTAGGTTAAATGCAGACAAGGCAGGTCACGGCTGCACCCTGGAGGTTGTGTGTGGGGGGGTGAATCTCACAATCAGAGGTGAAAAGACTAGTACAAATCAAATTCTGATACAAACATCATACTAAGATTAGAATTTTTTATTTTTTAATTGTCAGTGAAACCTGCATACATAAATACGCACTTTGTCTCTTCCTCTCCAGTCCCTCCTCCTTGCTGGTAGTTCCTTCTAGTTTTCAGATTCCATTCTATATCATATTCTCTTATTCCTTCTTCTGTTTCTCTTTAGATTGTTCCCTTCCCTCTTTTGCTATTCTCCTAAGTGTTTTACACACACACACACACACACACACACACACACACACACACACCTGCATACTTTAAAGTGTGATATTTGTCTTTGTGAGTCTGACTTATTTTGCTTAACAATATGATCTCCTGTTATCATCAGTTTTCCTGAAAACGTCATTTCATTCTTCCTTACAACTGAATAAGCTTCCATTGTATATATGTACCACAGTTTTAAACCAAGCAATCTTTGATAGACACCTAGGTTAATTTTATAACTTGGCTACAATGCATGGTGCTATAATGAACATGCATGGACTTGCTTTCTTTGCTGGGAAGCCTTTCCATACCATCTCACTCATGAACTCTTGACTTTATCACTGAGCTCTTGACATCCTATCCACAAAATCCTTTTCTATTTCTGTACTGTGAAGTGTTTCCTTATGTTTTCTTCTGTTTCAGAGTGTTAGGTCACATACTAAGGTATTTGTTTAATTGTAAGTTGATTTTTATACAGGTTTTTATACTATTTTCAAAATAGGGTATAATTTTAGTCTTTAACATGGAAACTTAGGTTTTTTTGTTTGCTTTTTTAAAGATTTATTTTATTTTATGTGTGTGAGTACACTATAGCTGTACAGTTGGCCATGAACCATCATGTGTGTGGTTGCTGGGAAGTGAACTCTGCCACTTGCTCCTGCCCCACTCACTCCGGCGTAATTCACTGTAGCTGTCTTCAGACACCACCAGAAGAGGGCATCAGATCTCATTATGGGTAGTTGTGAGCCACCATGTGGTTGCTGGGATCCGAACTCAGGACCTTCAGAAAAGCAATCAGTGCTCTTACCCGCTGAGCCATCTAGTTTTTTCAGCATTATTTTGTTGAAGAGACTTTCTTCCTTGACTTTTTTGAAAAAAAAAAATCAAGTCACTGTAGGTTAGAGGCTGCAAATCTGGATCCTATTTTGTACCATCCATCTATTTGCCTATATTTATGCCAATGCCATGCTAATTTTTTTTACTGTACATCTGTGGTAAATTTATTGCTTTTATTTGTATTTTTCTTCTTTTAATTAAAATAAAATATCCTTTTAGATTTCTAAATATTGTCTGTTGTATTTAATATATTTTGGAGCTTTCATATTCTAGCACTGGCATTTTATTAGTCTGATCTGGACATTTGCATATTTCAAAGATATTAATCTTTTGTTTATTATTTGTTACTGTGATAGAGGACAGAAATATAAATTCTACTAAAGGCATAAAAGTAACTTAGTGTTGGTGTAAAGTTGGTGGAAAACTTTAGGTTTTGTCTGAAGGTTATGGTCTACTGTTACTAGAAATGGCAAATGCTAGAAAAGATAACATACTTAATTTGGCTTTATTGAAAACAACAACAACAACAACAACAACAACAACAACAACAACATCAGGCTTTCTTATCTTATGGCTCTTCTTATTTCTCTTCTCTTAGAACTTTAGAGAGCTTGTAATCTCCCTCCAGGGGGAAGGGGAGGGGTTATGTCTTTGAGATATAACCATAGTGCTCTCACCTCTCAGCTTCTGTATGTGCAGAATCTTAACTTGTACCAGACGGGCTTAATATTTCCTTTGTATAAATAAAGTCAGTTAGCAAATACAGATGCAGTCCTACCTACCAGCTGAATATAGGTTGATCTCTGCTCACAGATTTTGCTGTCAGAACCCTTAGAGGGATATATATAATATACATATATATATATATTTGTCTTGATAAAATATATACAATTTATTGTAGTCTTCTTACTATATGAAAGTACAGAACTTTTGCTATGTTTACAATCATTTAGTGAGTTATTTGTGATATACATTATGGCTTAATGCTTATTCAGAAACAAAATTATTTTACTTTTCTTCTGCCTCTGGGGAGAGATTTTCTGTGTCAGCAGATTTGCTTTTAGATACATTTTTATTTTCCCAACAAATCAAGCTTCTAAAAGCTGACACAGTTCGATCCTTTATATCTAGTGGTCCCTTATACTCCAATATGTTCTAGGAAATGATAAAAAAAAGAACAAAATCCCAAGTAAAATTAGTTAGTTTCTATTCATTTTTCTTCCTGTTTGTTTTAGTTTTGAGACAAGCTTATGTTTCAAACCTTAGACTGGTCTCAAACTGACAATCTTCTTATGTTACCATCGGGAGTTCTGAAGTTACAGATCCATACCATCATTACTGGTTACTTTTCCTTTAATACATAAGGCAACATTAGATTCTCTTTTAAAACAAGAGTACAAGTTTTATATTTTCAGTAATTTCTTCATTGCATGTTTCATATCTCTGTTCCTCAGACTGTATATCACAGGATTAAGGAGTGGAGTACCCACAGAATAAAACAGAGTCACAAGCTTCTGCACTCCAGCTTCATGCTCAGATGTTGGGCTCACATACATGACCATCACTGAGCCGTAGAAAAGAGAAACCACAGTCAAGTGTGACCCACAAGTGGAGAAGGCCTTTCTTCGTCCAGCTGCTGAAGGGACCCTCAGCACAGCTCTCATTACTAGAGCGTAAGACCCCATGATAAAGAAAAATGGAACAAATAGAAGCAGGGAACTTAAAGTAGAGCTAGTCAGCTCAACTAAAGAATCTCTCACACAGGCGAGGGCCAACAGAGGGCCTGGGTCACACAGGAAGTGGTCTATAATTCTGGACCCACAGAAGGACATCTGGGAGATGATGATGATGGGAACAGGGAACCAAAGGAAACCAAGCACCCAGCAACTGATCACAAGGATGTTGCAGAGGCGCCCAGTCATGAGAGCAGGATAATGCAGAGGTCTGCAGATGGCAAGGTAGCGATCAAATGCCATGACTGCCAGGAAAAAGCATTCTGTAGAACCCAAGGAGAAGAAGAAATAGAACTGCAGGAAGCATCCAGAGAAAGAGATGACCTTGTTTTCAGAGAGGAAGTTGGCCAACATGTTGGGGACTGTGGAGGTGACATACCAGATCTCCAGGAAGGAGAAGTTGGCCAGCAGGAGGTACATGGGTGTGTGGAGTTTCGGATCGCAGCATACCGCACAGATGATGGAAGCATTGCCCATGAGGGTAAGGAGGTAGACAATGGAGAAGAGCACAAAGAGGAGGATTTGCCCCTCCCTAGGGCAAGGGAAGCCCAAGAGGATGAAGCCAGTGATGGTGCTGGAGTTGATGGGGCTGCTGAGGGCTTTCATCTGTCTGTGACCTGTGAAAGCACCAGGAATTATCAAATGTCAGTTCAAAGTGAAATTACAACCAGGAAATGTTTTTAAGTCAATTTTCAAGGAATGCAAACATTTATATATCAAATGTGATTATATTATTTAATCTTAAATCCTCATGTTGTGCATAGTTTTGTTCTGTAGAACACACAGTATCAGAGAACATCAACACGAAGACACAGAAATTTTCTTTTTGTGCAGTGAGTGACACTGTGTATAAATAATATGATATGATATGATATAATATAATATAATATAATATAATATAATATAATA